>VWPU01011185.1:0-176802 GCA_013398955.1 Callaeas wilsoni
CCAATAACTGGAGGTCCAGACATAGGGTGATTTAGTTTTTTAATATGGGCGCGCTGCATGATGAGGGTAATTTATTTGTTTTATGTAGCATTGGTAGCGTGGTGGATGGAGGGAACTTTTGCTTTGAACATTTACTTTAGCACTGGTAGTTGGGGTGCCAGGAGGAGTTGTGTTTTTGTGTTAATTACTTTTGAGGCGGTTTGGACTTTTTTATAGGTTGCTAGAATTTTTTTTTGTTGTTGGGGTGTAGTTGGTTTTAGAGTTTTTATAGTTTTGACTTTAGAATTTTAGTGGTTGGCCTCGAGTTTTACTAGGTATTTTTTGTTAAAGGCTTTAGGACAGACTATGGTTTTTGGCTGCGGAGTAGAGTATGTTTTGGATTTTTGGTTTTGTTTTGATTAGACTAAGGGTTATTGTATGAGCGATTTTTTACTTGATTTGAGTGAAGGTTTGTTGTTGTTTAGGGCTTTAATGGAAATTGGTTTTTTTTGCGGGTGACTAGGTAGAGAGGGTTTATAATTTGACTGTACTTAGGAATGTGTATTTTTTAGAAGTTTATGGCATTTAGGAAGGTTTGTGGGTTTTTTTTATTAGTTGGTGGAGACATTGCTGTGATTTTGTTGATGACTTTAGTGGGAATTTGTTGTTGTTTATTTTTTTATTTTATTCTTAGGAACTGGATCTTTTGAGTAGGTTTTTTGATTTTTTTTTTTGATGCTAAAACACGTTTTTAGGAGAATTTGGATGATTTTTTTTTTAAACATTTTATTTGCTGTGTTTCCCCACACAATGATGTTGTTGATATATTGCAGATGTTTTGGAGTTTTACTTTTTTGTAGTGTAGTATGGATTAGTTTATGATAGATGGTGGGGCTGTGCTTTTACTCTTGGGGCAGTTGCTTTTAGGTGTATTGTACGTTTTTTTAGGTGAAAGTAAACTGAGGCTTGCACTTTGCTGCTAGAGGAATGGAGAAAAACGTATTTGGAATATTAATAGTGGTGTATTACTTTGCTGTTTTGGACTCTAGCTTATACTGGAGTTCTAACATGTTTGGCACAGCAGTGCTTAGCGGTGGAGTTATTTTATTTAAGGCATGATAGTCTACAGTTAATTTTTATTTTTTTTTAGATTTGCGCACAGGCTAAGTCGGACTATTGAAAGGTGAGTGGGTTTTGTTGACTACCCCTTGGCTCTTTAGCTTATGGATTATTTTGTGGATGGGAATTACAATATCTTTAGTTGTGTGGTACTGTTGACAATGTACTATTGAAGTGGTAATTGGTACTTGTTCTTTTACTTTTAGAAGGTTTATTGTAGATGGGTTTTTTGACAGTTTAGGTAAGGTGTTTAAGTGTTTAATACTGTAAATCGTCAGGCCTTGCTTTTTGATCGTCAGGCCTTGCTTTCTGATTGTCAGGCTTTGCTTTCTGATCGTTAAGCTTTGTCTGCTGATTGTCCGGCTCTGTTTGCTGATTGTCAGGCCTTGTCTGCTGATTATTAGGTCTTGCTTTTTTGGTCCCCTGGCCTTGCTTTTTGCTCTTCTCTGGAAGACTGGAAGACTCAGCCTTCATTTTAGACAAATGGTAAAATATATAGACGAAACTTACTAGGAAAATGGTGGTTTTAGTATTTAGGGGAAACTGTATATTCTTAAAAGGTACTGTATCAGATTTGAAGGGGAAAAAGGAGGGGAAAGACTGGGAAATATTACCTCTTTTACTTTCTTTAAAAGGCTAAGTGTAATTACCAAATATCTTTTTAAACTGGTTATGGGCTTTCGGACGGAAAAACAACACACCCTGCACATCTTTCAGTAGCTTTGTGATCTTTTTATAAACCATCACTACTAGGTTTATCACTATAGCAAGCCTCATTTGTAGCCCGCCCCTGTAAAAGTTACGTCCCTGGGACAGAAGTGCCCCTATCTGGGGATAGGCAAACATGCCTAGGGACCAGAGAGACATCATTACATCAAACCACATGGTGACTAGTGGCTGCTGTACTTCAGTACGAAATACTTAAAAGCAAAATGTAATTATGACTGGGTTTTTTTTACTTTCTCGAGCCCCACGCTGGGCGTCAATTAAAAATGTGTCAGTTTGGACACAAATCTCGGAGGAAACAACCCGAGAGGGGCGTCTCTCTCTCGCTCCCCTGCTTGCCAGGCAAGCAGGCCCCAGCAGCACCTCCCCCACGGGTTCGGGAAAATAATTTCTCGAGTGAAAGTGAAAAAAACTATTTATTTAACAAAACAGAGTTCCCCGCTGTCACGGGGAAAAAAGGATATTGAAACCCCCTCCTCTGTCTCTTAAAAGAGGACTATGGATTTTAGAGTTCTTTCTGTAGGTAAAACCTGCAGTCCTGAGCTGGGCCGGGCCGGCCAGGCAGGGTCCGACGATCCCCCTTGGAGGGTCCTGCCGAGCAGGTCCGGAGATGGTAGCTGGTCTCAGATGAAAAGCTAGCTAAAAACAGTCTAAACAAGAAAAGAAGCCACTGAGGCAGATCACAGTCTCTTCTCCGCTGAAAGCCGAAGAGACTAGAGAGCAAAAGTCTTCTAACTAACCAAATGTTGTCAGAATAAGGAGAGAAAAGAATGCAAAACATTCTAGCTGCAAGGTCAAGCTAGCCGCTTTGAAGAGTTTTTTCGGCTTCTCTCTTTCCCTTTTGTAATTTAAGGTATACTAGAAATCAAGCAGGCGATGGGGAATACAGTATTGTCATAGAATCACCCCAAGACACCCTTATAGCACATTAAAAAGACTGTAGCCTTCTTTACTGAACTCCTGATTCATGAAATACTTCTTATACTTTTTACACTTCACTTTCAATGACCACCGGAAGCAGACTCGTCTTCTACATATTATTTTCTTTATCATGTCAGGTCCTATATATTGTACATCACCTATTTTCTTAAATGGTATTATTCAGTTTTGTAAAATGATTTTATACTTTTTTCATATTTATTAATCAGAATTTTCAGGGACTAAACATGACCAAGCAAGTTGCATGTGTCTTCTCTACTTTTTACTCCCTGTGTTAATATTGACCATAATTTTTTCAGAATTTTATAGACCAAAATTTATCATCCCCAAGTGTTCCCCTGATTATAAATGTAACAATAGTAGATACAGTTGTTATACAATACATATATAATACAGCTATTATACCCTTGAAATCATGTTCATGCAGCTCATTCAGCTCAACATTTCTTACATATATCTATTAGAGATTAAGTCAAGATCTGCTCCAAATTTGCTCCTGAATATGTTACAGAAGCTAAGTATCACTTTCACTTTTGCAATTTTGTTACCTGCCTTGAATCTTTTCAGTTCAACTAGGATAATAATTGATATTGTGGAGCTGCAGATATAAAGAGAAAGAAGATCATCAGATTGAACATTAACACACTTGGAGGAAAGATCTTGTCATTGAAGCCACCAACTCCTATTCAGTTGCAAACAGTGGTGGTTGCATAGAAAGCTGGAAGGGACCACTGAGCCCATGCACAAAAAGAAACCAGGATATGGGCTGCAGTGATGAAAGTTGCCTTCTTCTTCCCATGTTGCTGCGGGAAGGAACAAAAAGACTCCACAGTTTTCTTTACATTGACATATCACAAAGTGATATGATAATATTTGATAAAGTTGAATAATGCATATTAAATGAAAACAGTTCTCACTGGAATAAGAAGAAATTATATTTTGTACTCAATTAATTTGAGATCAGTCAGTGCTAGCAGTAAAATGTGATGTTAGATTTATTTTATTACTTTTGTTTTTCTACTAAGGCAAACATCTCCATTTATATTACTGCATGGATTTTGCTATAGTCCTTGCCCTTTTCCTGTTCCTTTTTTTTTTTTTTTACATTTTCTGATTGTTCTTGCTAATTCAACTTCATATACTTGCTATAAAAGTAAGAAAGAATAAACTCCAAGCATATTCATAGGTTTCCCTTAGGAAAAAAAAAAAGAAAAAAAAGTAACTTCATCTGTCACATCAGAAGCTTTAAAGAAGCCTAGACATTTTGTAATTCCCATGCACTCTTAATCTACTTTGTGCATATTACACACTTAGACTTTTCTAAATTTATTGTAATTAGACCTATGTATTACAAAGGGACTGCTCATATTGCTCCTACCTAATCTCTAATTTATATGCAGAAGAGCAAAGCTAAAGAGTTTAGGATTTTCACATTTAATGCTCTTTTTACCTAATCAAGTTATACAGCTTAGTAGCTTCCCTGTGGTTTGCAGTTTTGACCTTTTTTTAATCTGTGTTTTTTTGTTTGGTGGGGGTATTTTTGTTTGTTTGGTTGTTGTTGTTGTTGTTTGGGTTTTTTTTAAATCAACATAGTCTTAGGCAGCCATTAACACTACTTTTGTAACCCTTCTCTTTTCATTGAGTGTTCTCTGGGGGCACAATATATCACCACTCAGAAATAAATGTTGCATGAGTAACCTCTTATAAATAATGAGTTTATAGTTGAAGAACTAGTGAATCCAAACTACGTTTAAATGAAATTGCATTCACTTTGTGTTTTCCTCCATTCTTTTCTCAAAAGACTATTAGAATTTTGACTCCACAGGCAGTGGGAGGTGGGTCTAAACAAAACTGGATTAACTTAGTGAACTCCTTCACAGAACTGAGGCTTTGTGACCATAATTGATTCTTATGGTCCAAGAGGTTGATTGAAACTTTGGTTTTCTTAACACAGCATATCCCACTGAATCATTTAAACAAAGTATCATCCTTCAGCAACTCACATGATCATTTAGTAAAAGGCATAATTTTCTGCTGACTGTTTGGTTGTAATAATTACTGACGTGAATTCTCAAAACTGCTGCTTGTATCTGTTCTTTATCTTATAATATTACCTTCAGCAACACATAGTAGAGTGTCTGTAAAGAGCCTCTAAGTCTGAAAACAAATAAGTAAGCCCAAGGTAATCATTAGTTAATTAATTTTTTGCTTTAAAAATTTGTATTATTTGTCATTTGGCTTCAGATATTTGGTACTCCCTGATCAGACTGAACTATATTTTATTTTTAATATTTCTTCTGAAAACACCAACAAAATTCATACTGTGTTTAGACATGTTTTTCTTCTCAAATGAATGGTTAAAATTTTATATGCAAGGTGACCGAGTTTCTGATCTATATTTTTTTTTTTCAGAGAGAGGATTTTACAAAGACCATTATCAATTTGTCGTCTGTCATCTTTCCTATACATATAACTTGACATTTTCTCTTCGGCACTAGATTTGGGATTCTTTCTTTGTTCACTGCTTTTGTTATGGTCTTGAGAAAGATAACTAAGATATTTACAGAACATTAACTTTATGGAAAACAGTTCAAGACAGTAGAGTTTTAAGAGTTAAGTAAGAACAGAGTAGAGAATGAAAGCTTGCCTGTCAGAAGGCATATGAAGAAACAGGAAACAAAAGTATGAGTTTAGTTCATAGTGTCTTATTCAACGCATTTTAAATTATCATTTGAACTACTAACAGCTGAATAAATGAAGGAACAACAGAGACAAAGCATTATGAACTGTCTACATGGAAGTCAAGAGTGATGTTGAGTCTGGGAAAAACAGAGGGGTAGGGAGGTGTTTTTAGATTTGTTCTAATTTCTAATTAATGTTTCTGTATTTGATTGGCAGTAAATTAAATTAGTTTCTCCAGGTCAAGTCAATTTTGCCCATGACAGTAATCAGAGAGTGATCTCCCCCTCTTTATCTTAACCTGTGAGCTTTTTGTCATGTTTTTCTCCCCTGTCCTGCTGAGGAGGGGGAATGATAGAGCACCTTACTGGGCACCTGTCAGTCAGTGAGGGTCACATCAGCACACTTCCAGATGAAACAAACCTCAGAGGAATTGTTGGTACTCCAAGTAAGTGGGATGCAATTCAGAGGAGCCTCAACAAGATGGAGAATGGTGTAGACAGGTATCTCACAGAATTCACCAAAGGACAAGAGGAAGATTTTCATCTTGGCAGAAATAATCCCGTGCACTAACTCATGATGGGTAACATATCAGTTAAAAAGCAGCTTTACATCGAAGGATATGGACCTCCCTGTGGACTGTAAATTGACCAGGATCCAGGAACATGCCCTTGCTGCCACAAAGATCAACAGCCTCCTGGGCTGCATTAAGAGGAATGTTGCCAGCAGGGAGATGATCCTTGCTCTTTTCTCTTTCTTGGAGAGGCCCCATCTGGAGTAGTGGGTCCAAATTTAGGTTCCACTGTACAAGAGGGATATGGACACATTGGATTATGACCATGTCCAGCAAAAGTCATGGTTACTCACACTGAGATGATTAAGGGTCTGGAGCATCTTTCATAGGAGGAGATGCTGAGTGAGGAAGAACTCAGCTTGGAGAAGGCAAGGCTCAGTGGGATCTTTTTCATATGCATTAACACTTGACAGAAAAAGCATAAAGAAGATGGAGACACACTTTTTTTACTGGTGTCCAGTGACAGGACAAGAGGCAATGGGCCCAAATTAAAACACATGAATTTTCACATGAACACAAGGAAACACGTTTTTGAGTGTGCATTTTTGAGCGTACAAGTGGTTGCACGATGGAACAGGTTGCCCAGAGAAATTGCAGAGTTTCCCCCTGGCAAGATACTGAAAATGTGACTGCAAACTACCATACTCAGTAATAGCCAACTCAAGTTAACAATGTTTGAACAGGGGTTTTGGACTAGTGTCGTGGATTCACCTCAGATAGCAACGAAGCAACACCCAGCCACTCCCTCATTCCCTCACCAGCAGGATCAGGGAGATAATTAGTAGGATAAAAGGGAGAAAACCCATGGGTTGAGATAAAGACAGGAAATAGGAAAAGCAAAAGCCATGCACACAAACAAAGAAAAACAAAGAATTAATTCACTGCTTCACATGGGCTAGCAGGTGTTCAGCCATCTCCAAGAGAGCAGGGCCCCATTACACGTAATGGTGACTTTGGAAGACAAATGCCATCACTCCCCCCTTCTTCCTTCTTTTTCCCAGCTTTATATATTGCACATAATGCCATATGGTGTGGAACATCCCTTTGGTCAGTTTGGGTGACTTGTTCTGGCTGTGTCTCCTCTCAGCCTCCTGTGCACCCCCAATTTCCTTGCCAGCGTAGCAGCATGAAAAACAGAAAAGGCCTTGGCTCTGTGTAAGCCCTGCTCAGCAATATTAAAAGCATCTCTATATTATTGACCCTGTGCTCAGCACAAATCCAAAACACAGCCCTGTATGAGACACTGGGAAGGCAATTAATTCTACTCCAGCCAAAACCAGTACAACCAGGCAATCTCCACATGTGCCTTCCATCCCCAATTGTTCCATGATTCTGCCAGTTTTCACTCTTGGCATGTAAATTTATGATGTTTTCATATTTGCTCTGAGTTTTCCTGTAAAGTGAAGGAGAAATATGCTATCCTTCATTGGAAGTCGGGATGCAATCTTGACTACTTCCTCTTTTTATCGACTGTTTAGGGAACTTTTGCACCATCAGAGAAAAAGTAGTCCACTTAAGTGATGAAAGGCTAGGAATTGAACACCCTATATGGGGAGAAGATCTCTTTTCCAGACTATAGTGCAAAGTCATTCTAGAGTCTTTGGAGTAGAGGCCAGAGTTCTGTGACACCTTCCTCCTTTGACATCTTTATAGTTGGATCTTCAGTAAACCAGATTCAAAAAGAAAGGGTTATGAGGTACTCTTGGCTGGGCTACACCATCACCTATAATTTACTACAGTTATGGGGTTATAGCAGTTTTGGATTACAGGGAAAATCTCTTGAACCTGCAAAGTACATAGATGAGATGAGTTACACTTCTTAAGTGACAATTTTGATATCTTATCTGAAACCACCACTGTTGAGATCTCTGTACTTTACTATCATTCCACATAAAAGCACAGGCTTAACCAAAATATTACTGCCCTCCAAAAGTGTGCATCTTATAAATCTCAAGGATCAAATTCAAAGTAAGTGATGCAGAGACTGCAGAATAAAAAAGGTTCATTAGCAATTTAGAAGGTCAACATTTAATCTAAAATTGAGATATTGTTTTATCTCACTGTTTAAACAAAACAGTATTTGAGTAGTAATATTTTAGGAACATCAAAAAAGTTTATTACTGTTTTATGCAAAGTAATTTACAATATTAAAATCCACATATAAATACAAGAGCTTCTGTGAGGCATCTTCCAAAATACTTTTGAAAAATTACTATTTAAACAAACCTCATGGGATGTTTTTGCTACACATTGAAGATGCAGTCAGTGATGTAACTCACAAGATGCATGTGCCTAATGTGAAGAGATTCTTTCAATGCACCCAGCATACCAGTCAAATTTTACGTTCCCTGGCTTAGTATGCATTCAAAATAAGCTAAAACACATCCTTAAAAGACATCTCTGTGCCATTCATCTACTACTAAAATGCAGAAATCAGGAGGGCTTTTTAAAATACGTAACATCTATATCCTTCTGTACCATACCTAGGTTCTTGGTCCACAGCCATGAGTTTAGATAAATGGAAACGGTGCCTCTTACTAACTGTTAAACCCCACATCTTTTACCATCTCATGGTCAGAGCACTTTTCACACTTTGCTTTATTTTGCTTCAAAGACATATAATATTTTTGGTATTGACCTCCTGGTTACAATGTAAAGAAATGTATCTGTGATGTAAAATCTGCTAGCTGTAAATCATAGACTATTTTAAAGATTGTGCAAGATGACCAATAATAATATTTTAAAATTAAAATTAAAATCTGTATCTTGATAAGATTATCTGACTTAGAAAATGACACTTTTAAAAAAATTACATTTCAAAGGTACTTCCTATACTTTAACAAATACTTGACAAGACAGAAGTTTTTATTTTAATATATTAATTTTATTGGAATTATTTAAAGGATTTGCGCAGTAGAGGTTTCTGATATCCCTAAAATAAATATTCTTTATTAATATTGATATCCATATGAATAGCTAAGAGTTACAGACAGAAAACATATAATGCTTTAGTTGGAGTGGATTTGTGTACACCAAGCATAAATCTTACTATTATTACTTAATGTGATAAAAAGTGTAACTCCAAGATGAAATAGAGGATTTAAAATTGGGATTTTAGTACCTAATTTTAATGTAGCTATTCTCTGATGGAATTCAAACCCAATTCCTAATGGATCACTTCATTTACTCCTATCCCACCCACACCCTTCTAGTGTTACTTGAAATGCTCTAGGGGATCTGAGACATCTCTGAGACTAACATATAATATTTGACTCACAAGATAACTCTGCCTTTCTAGAGGAGTAGCTGAAAATTTATGGACTATCTGAATGTACTTCAAATGACACTGGAATCCAGTGTTTAGGCAACTGAATCAAAGCCCTGGCTACATTATTACCATGGAACAATGGCTATAAAATTAGGATTTAATAAGCCTGTATAAAATTAAATCTTCAGTGTCTATGGGAGATACCTCAAATTTCCTCTCTACCTGCTCCATATGGTCTTCTACAGGTCTGGAGAATAATTTCCAGCTTTGTGTGAATTTGTCAGATACCCTGTAGCATTTCAGAAGCAGTGGCGATAGTGTTTAACCCCAGCTGGCAACTAAGTCATACACAGACCCTTGCTCCCTCCTCTCAGTGTGGTGGGGGATAGAATCAAAAGGGTAAAAAGTGAGGAAATCTGTGAGTTGAGATTAAGACAATTTAATAGTTAAGCAAAAGCTGTATGGACAAACAAAGATAAATAAGGAATTGATTCACTACTTCCTATCAGCATGTAGATATTCAGCCATTTCCAGGTAAGCAAAAATTTCATGTAGCCTAGCCAAAACCAACACATCTGGTCATGTTTAGGCAATTGCATCATGTTTAGAAAGAAGGTGTCTCACACAAGATGAAGCAACCAGAAAAAACGTATAGTGGGTGCTGGCCCTTGAAAAAAATTCACTGGCCTTGATTTAGGAAACTAAGTATGAATTTTGGCTAGCTTGTAAGACATCCTCAGGTGTCTAAGATCAAAATTGGAAGACATGAAACACCTGGGGGACCTATATCCATCTGAGCTGGTAAGTGAAGAGTCAGATGAAGTATTCTAGGAACTCTGAAACAATACCTAGATCCACCTGTTTGAGTCACTGATTTCGGTCTTCTAGCTATGAGACTTTCAAGGACCAGATACCCATCCTTTGTATGAACTTATGGTAACTGGCAAGTGTCTGGGCTAACATTATAAGCAAAACCAGGAATGAGAACCTACTAAGAAAACTAAGTTTTCTTAGACCGGGTGAGAATTATGTCCTGTAATATTTGCATCATAAAAAGATGCATGCTGCTGGAAGATTTTAATTTTATATCTTGTATAATTGAAGCACCTGTGGAGTTGATAAGTTTTAAGGTGCTGTACTTTAGACATAGGACAGATTTACCATGTTAACCGTAAAAACCTATCAATTTATGTGATCTACTTTTATTTAAATCTTATTCTAATTTGGTATAATGATTTGTCTCCTTTTTTAAACCAAATTTAAAAAAAAAAAAAGCAAGTGACACACACAGACCTGTGCTTTTTACAGAAAGAGTCACTGCAGTCAGCAATGCCTATAATTAACTTGATTTGTTTCCTGGGACTAATGTTTTCTTTCAATTAGAAGCCTTTCTTTGGATACCAGAAATGGTCCAAAGATTTGGGGGTTGCAGGGGCTTTTTCCCTTTTATGAGTTTATTCCACAAATAATTATGACAATTATGTTAGTTTCTGTAAATAGATTTACTTAAGTAAGCAAATCTTGAATCTCAGTTATTGAGACATGGAGCTTGACATTTGGTAAGAAGTTCCCTAGCATCAGCACTTTGCTGATACATAATTGACTGATATCCAATCATTTAGTTGAAGACTGTAATGAAGTATTTTCTAATTTTAGTAGCTAATTTAGGAATCTTAATATAATTTTATTTTTCTTTTTCATATAATAATGAAATTCTCTTGTCTTGCACAGGTAACAGAAGCGAGGAGCACTCATTTATAGATAAAGCTAACTACCTATTCAACTATGACACTACTGGAAGCAATATTGTGATAAGACATTAGAGCAAAATCTGGATTACTCATTCATTCTATGAACCAGTAAAATAATTTATCTTTTTAAAAAATTATTTTAAGGGGTTTTTTTTCAGTATAAATGAACTTTTTCATAATCTGAATTCAGACCATATGTGAAGATACATGCTAAAGGAGTTCATCTGTCTCTTCTATGCCTAATCCATCACTAAATCTTGCTGTGAACCTCTCCTTATTATCCTTGTTAAGAGGTTAAAGAGAATATTGTAATTGGAAAAGAAATGAGATTGATCATTGGCAATAAAAACTTTTAATGAGAACGAATCCCTCTGAAGTGTTCTTTTAGGCCTCTCTAAATATTTAAAAAAACAAAAACAAAAACAAGCCAGAATTTTGAAAGATCGAGAAAAGCCATACAATTTTAAGGTAGTCTCTTGTAAATGAACACACAGAAGGAGATACTGTATCTTACTGTTTATTTTTACCAAGGCAATTTAAAATTCATAGATAATAATTGTTTCTTATCCAAGCAAATAAAATTTCAAGGAAAAAACAACTGTGCTGTACTATTCCAAGTGTAACCTTTCAGTTTAGGGTTCATCAGACATTCATCAGTCTTTAACCAAGTACTTGCCAAACAGCATATTAATTTTGTAATTACAACATAGTCCTGTTTCCATGTTAATGGAAGTAATGGGACTGAGACTTAAAATTTTTTATATTAATTTTATTATTTTGATCATCTGTACCAGATGGACAAACATTATATATAAAAAAAGATTTGATTGGCTTTTAGCCAATATATGCGTTCAAATAAATATACTTCAAATATACAACTCCTTTAGTTCTGGATTGATGAACATGAAGTACAAATCATGATCTGTGCATTTTATTAAGACATATTTAGTTTTTAAATCTGGACCAAAAATAAAGATTCTTTAATTTTAAGTTTGCAGAAATTTTCATATAATTGTGATTGACATCAGTGTTTTTTCAGCATATGGGAAAGAATGAAATATGTTTTAATATATATGACTAGAAAAGTTTAATATATCATAAAAGATAAAATATGAAACTGAATTAAAAAGGAAAAAGATGTAGTGCATTCATAAAAATGTCCAACAAATGCATGGCAAAGAACCTTTGGAACAACAAACTAATTGAAATAGTTGAATGTGCAGGAAAACAATCTTAATAGCAATGGAAAATCACAAAAAGAGAGAGTGAACATAAATTGTAGCAATGTATGGTTTTTATTTGAAAGAGTTGTCCAAGCTTGGCAGGATGACATCTAACATGAGTACAAAGGTCAGGAAAAAAAAGGTAGGAAAATGATTATTCCTTCACAGTAATCAAAGTAAAGTGCATCTTTTTGAAATATGTGTTTATTTTAATAATCACTGTTGGAATCATGTTCTGGTTTCTACCTTTCTATCCCCACTAGCATAAAAGTGAAGAAAATCTTAGGACTCTTATTTGTAAAAAATTCTTTTGTTTGACTATATATTTCTAGTTACTTTCAATGCATCCAAATTTTTTTTATATATGGTATTTTATCTTCTAACAGGCAACTCCTGATTTTGTGAGTTAAAATGGAGGGACAAGGACAGAAAGAGACAACACTAGTAAAGCCAAAAGGATTGAGTATGTAAATTCTGAACGAAATATATAATGCATTCATTTTTATGAACATTGTCTAGCATGAAGAACAAGACTTGAGGAGAAAAACATTGAAGTTGTGCCGTCTAATTGTTTCACTTCCATCAATGCTGGAACCTGGTTAATTCAACACCTTGGTGATGCACCATTGGACAATGAAGAGTTACAGACATTTAGTGTGAATATCTAATTACTAAAACTAAATAAAATAATTTTGAATCATCCAAAATTTGTATTAACCCAAATTTTAAGAAATTTTGCATTCTCCAAAGCTTATATACTTCACCTTCCACCAAGAGATATTATCTGTTTCTACAAAGCTTGTTTTATTAAGTGCTTTGATCATCACTGCCACAAGAGCACTACTGTAGAGAAATCTGGAATATTTCATTTTAGAACTTGAGAACAATTTATTTTGGGAGGGATGTCCAGAGAATATATACTTCAAATCTTACTCGAAATAGATCAAATTGGATGAGATTGCCCAAGGTTTTTTCTAGTCAAATCTTGATTACTTCCAAGGGCAGACATTGAACAACCTCCCTGGGTAACTTGTTCCAGTTTTTTGTTGATATTCATGGTAATTTTTTCCCTATTTTAATCAGAATTTATGTTTATTTTATGTCTCTTGACCTACTGTCATATCTGCCTCCATCTTCTTTATGCCATCCTGCCCTCACTGCACATACTGTACTTAATATTTAAAATTTATATCATGTATATTGCGAAGGAGCCGTGAGTACAGGACAAGACGAAATTGGTGCCATAAGGTTGTCACTGACAGCTGTGGTTCAAGGTGTCATGGATCTCTGCTTTGGCTACATTTGCTGTGACCAAAACCTGCATCTCTGGGCCATTCTATTACTATCAACTATTAGGTCTCTGATGGTCTCTGATAGTGTGTACTTGTCGGCTACACTTTGTTATGTTGCTGTTAACATGTCACAAAATATTTAGGAATTTCAGCTCTGCATAGTTATTGTCACTGACAGTTCAGGTCTTTCTACCTCTCCACTGGTTCTTGTTGCATTATTGTCATCAACAGCATGAATGCAGCCCATTTCTGCCCTTCTTCACTGACTGACCACAACCTGACCACTTCCTTTGTCTGAAGTGCACATAGGGTATGTTGCTCTTTTTATTATGTTCTGCATGCTCAGAGAATAGAAGGACCTCAGGCATTAACTGGATTACTTTGTGGTATTTTTATGTCAGTGCAGTCTCATGCCTCCCTTGATGGCTGTACATCACCTCCATATGTCCAACTGTGGATTTTCCTACTGTTTTCGTATCAGTATGAAACACTATTTTTTTTCCTTTTGTTTTAATTTTTTAAATTTTATTTTTCCCTAGTTTAGGATATTCTTCAGGAAAATTTTATGCAATGTATTAAATAAAGAGAGTACAGATTTAAAGACTGGTCACTCAAATATTAAATTCATGCTCCACCCAGGGAACCATTCTTCTGTTTCCTTCTCTTTTGCATTGTACAAAACTGTTCTGTTTTACTGTTGTGCACTTCATTGCCAGTATATAAAAGTACTTCCTTTGTCATTTTTTAGGTTCCTAATTTGTTCACCAGAAGCAACAGAATAAGTTAATTTGTATAATATCAGGGACCTGTTATCCAGTATTTGTTACTGTTGATTAACTTTTGATACAGCACATACAGTTTGAATTGGTAAATACGAAATTAAACAACAAAGCAAAACATACTTCTGAACTATTCAAGACATATATAATTTCTGACTCTGCTTAGAAATAAAATTTTGGTAGGCTTCTGCTTCATATTTATTGACAGTGAAATTATTTGAAGTTTTTCAGTCAGATATTAAACTCTTAATTTGCCAGAATTATCAGTTAATCAGCTGTTTCTGAACCCTTCGTTCCATCATCTAGAAATTGCATTAGACAAAAAAAAAAGAATCCCCATAATTTTTCAAAGCTGTAGTATAGTGAAGAGCCTCATAGAGAAAGTTACAGAAGGAATGGGAAATATCTGTGGACAACAAACCTATGCACAGAGATCATAAGGATCTGCAGGCACACAGGAGGATTTCACGAACATAAATTTTTCTACATACTAGAAAAATAGTCCTTCAACATTTCCTGTTAAGTGAAGTAGCACTGCATGGAGAGGTGAAACAGAAAAATAAGATCTGTCAAGCCGTATTTTTTTGTCAAGAGGCATGTTAGACAATGACACCTGGGTGTACATACTGTCAGTTCGCATCAGCCTGATGCTGGATGACTTGAAAAACTGTTCAACTGCTGAAGGTAGAGCTGCATTTGCAGACTCTATCCATGCATCTATCAGAGAAAAACCACTTCTTTGAACAAAACAAATAAAACAGCTCTTGGTAGAAGGGAATCAAGCAAATTATTAATCTCACAAAATCAGCAAAACTTCTGGGGTTTTTTGGTTTTCTTTTAACTGTGCAACCAAGCTGTTAAGACACCACAGTAGTCTCAAAGCTCTTTCAGCCATTCTTCCACTGGCCATTTAATTCCTGATCTCAGCTGACACATATTTACTTTATCATATTTGTGTGCATGGAACACATGTGGAGTAAAAACCTCAAAACTCCAAGCTGTCAGTGTAACCAGTGGACACCTACTCAATATAGTCAGGGAGGTCGGAGACATATCCAGCTCACTAATAATTCATACATTGACAATATTTAAAATTGATGGGTCCCTTCTAACGCAGCTTATTCTGTGATTCTGTGTTACTCTAACTTTACGATCTGGAGGTGTGTTTCAACCATGGTATCGTCACACCATAGCTTCTCTTTCCTTATCATTGACCAATAAAGTCATAGCAGTAATAGTATGATTTAAAGGGAAGTGAAGTCATTACATCAATCTCATCATATTTTTCGCATTCCTTTAGAAATATACACCTAATCAACTTGCTCGTTTCCCTGCTGCTCAGGGTTACTGATGTCTGTTTCTTCAAATTTATTTTTATTCTATTATTTTAGGCTTGGAATCCCAAATATACACGAAGTGTCTTCAAATTTCACTCAGGTTTGAGTTCAGTTTAGGGGCTTTTCTGGCTGAGAGAAGAAAAAATATGCACAAAATCACATCCTGGGTATTCAGTTAAGAATTTCTCTCTGCATTTATAGGATAACTAGTGACAAATTTACCATGCAGGTATAATTTACAGAGCACGGTAGCCCTTTTCTTGGAACTCCTGGGAAAAAAAATTCTTAAAAGAAGAGAGATGTGACTATAGAAGAAAAAAATTCAGTATCATATTTTGCTAATCTAACAATGCCCAATAAGTTTTTGGGCCTTATGTTCCTTGTTCTTGACATTTACATTTTATCAGTTATATAACTCCTCTTCTACCACTGTAATTTGGGACTATGATTTTCTACCTTTTTAAACAGTTTTTTCCTAAAATGCCTTTCCGTAATTCAGAAAGGCTTCTTCTTACTCTAAAGTTATTTTATTCTCTTATATTTCCTTTTTAGTCCTCAGATATTTACTCCAAAATAATATCAGATTCTTTCATATTATGTCTTCCCAGATAACTTCCTCGGATATCCAAACAGTTTATTATATTTATTAGGAATCTTATGGTAATTACCAGATAGGTTAAAAAGTGAGCTGGGTTAAGTTGGATAAATAAGTTTGATTATGTAAATAGGTAGTGATGTGAACTGAGAAGTAGCTGAAAGGTTGGACACAAATCCCAGCTGGAGCCCAATCACCAGTGGTACACCCCAGGGCTTGAAAATGGGTCAAGAGAGCATCCTCAGCAAGTTCAGAGATAATAGAAATGTGGGAGGAGTAGCTGATACAACAGATGGATATGCTTCCATTCCACAGACCTCAACAAAACAGAGAATTGGGTGGATAGGAGCCTCATGAAGGGATATACCAAGACCTGTACCAAGTTCACCCTGGAGCCTGACTGGCTGGACATTAGCTGTGCAGAGGAGACTCGAGAGTCCTGTTGGACAGCAAGCTGATCAGGATCCGGCAACATGCCCACACTGCCAAGATAGACAGCCTCAACGGCTGCAACAATAGGAATGTTAAAAGCAGGGAGATGATCCAGTTTTAGGTTCCGCAGTACAAAAGAAACATGGACATAGTGGAGAGCAAGTCCAGCATGTGAAGATGGTTAAGGGTCTGGAGTACCTTTCATATGAGGGGATGCTGATGAGGCAGAACACCTCAGCCTGGATAAGAGAAGGCTCAGTGGGATCTTATTCATGTGCATTAATACTTGATAGGAGATACTACTTCACAGAAGAAGGGGTTTTTATTTAATAAAATAATATAGGAACCATTTATTCATGGTTCCATCTGTATAAATCCATGCACACTGTTATTATCAAAAATGTAGAGCTCTGGGAAAGCTATTTATTCTAAACTTCTACAACTTTAAGATCCAATGTGTCATACTACTATTCTAACTTATTTCTGATACTTTGTCTTTGGTCAGTAAACTAGTGCAAAAGTTCAAGACAGTTCACTAAGACAAAGAACCACTTAGAAAGAAGACACAAATGCAGTCACAGAGTTTAATACAGGATCAAAACTTTTTTGTTGTAGCTTCTCACAGTAACATGCATATTCCTTTGGTTTTTCTTATTATCTGCTTAGACTACACTATGGTAAGCATCCCTCTTCTCTCTTAGTGAGAGTTAATAACCTACTGTGTATGTGAATATGTACATAGAGCTTACTTTCCATGAAGTTTCTAAGCAAGGAGTCACAGGAAGAGGTTTTGTTTCCCTAAGAAAAGAAATGAGTAAAACAAAGATAGGAAAATAGCAGGCAGTTCCAGTAACACCACATAAAGGCAACTTCAGGCTGTTATCATTGATTTTGATTTTTGCATGCAGAGCTATCCTGTAACAACATCACCATATGGCATCTGAACATCATTCTTTCGTCATAAGTAATGACTGGTACTCAAGAAAACTATTACAGTGCAAGAAAAGAGAATTATCCTCACTCAGATGGAGTGGAGAAAGGTTAATCACCAAGTCTACCTTTTTTCTCTCTAGTGACAGAAGCTCAGAAGCACCTTTTAGAAAGCTTACTGTAAACAGATCCCAAAGCTAATAAATTGTACCAAGGTGTAAAAGCAGATATTTGGGGAAATTGGATTACCTTCTAGTAAATAGGAACATTAGCATGCTACTGTTAAAATTCTGGAAAAGTAGAAGCATTTTTACCACTCACATCTCTTATTCCCATTTAGTGGGAGATAGAAGGTAATTTTATAATAGCACAGAATAAAATCCACTGAGTTTTCAATTGAAATAATTTATTGAGGTTTTTTCCTCATTTACGTATGATGTAAATACTTTTCTACAATAAAATCAACTCTCAGCATTCTTTCTTGATTATAGAATAAGAGACATTTTATGTTACAGTGTTGGGTTTTGAAAAACATCAGATAAAAAAATTACATAAGAAATTTGACGTAGCCTTTGAAAATCTAATCCCAATTAAGACAGAGTTAGAAACTGAGTTCAGGGTACGAATTCAGAAAAATCTAGGTTTTATCTCTAAACCTATTCTGCTGCCTTGTGACTTAAATTTTCTGATGATGTTATCCAGGACACAGGAAGTCGTGTTACTGAACATGCAGCTTTTCCTCTACTGACACCCTGAAACCTTTCTAGATAGTCTGTCCTGACTGCTCTCACTTGTAGCCTCTTGGTTTGCAGGGAACAGGTATTCCAGTATCTACTAAGTGAACTACTGTCACTGATGAAAGGAACTGCTCTCAGTGAGATCACATATAATTATATTAAAAGCATTGTTGCTGTCTGATTTTTGATCATTAAACCTACTTACCTGCAGAATATTTATCTGGGTGTCAGATATCTAGACTTCAAGCAGGTTTCAGACTAAGTAGTTTGAACAAGAAGTTTCCTCAGGCTAAGAAAAAATGTTAACTACCAGAATGTGGATTATCAGGATGAATATGCTTTTTGATTCTCCAGTTGAAATGGACCCTAAGCATAAAAGGAATACAAAAATTCAAGGTCTCTGTAAAAATATGCCAGAGAATGGAAGTGAGATGTTACTGACATATCTGAATTCTTCTTTCCACTAAATAATTAATGATGAAACAGATCAGTAACACGGACTCCACATTCTACTCAACTTCAGATGCTGTAACCTTTAATATTAACAGTCTACCAGTCAGAAGATTGCTCTGATTTCCTTACCCTGCAGTGCTGAAATCCACATCTCAGCACAGTATGACTGAGGCTGACACTCATGCCATAAATTTCTTTTACCTTCATGTGAGCCATTTGTGCGCATAATTCCCAGAGGTGATTCATACAATCATGGATATATGAACATGTATATTTAACTAACCAGCTGAAACACTCCAATCTCTAAACATCATTTCAAGCTAACAATTTAGAGTTTTTATTGTGATGACCTTTTATTGTGATGACCAAATTGTGATTTTATAGTTATTTCCTTGAAATATGGGCACATTTTTGCTACTATTTTTTTCTATTAGGGAGCACTGGATAAAATGTCAAAATTAAATGTGTTGTCCTACCATGGAGAAGATTGTCTAACTATTTTCTCTTTTAATCAATTATCCTAACCATTTTCAAGAGTCAGTCTTTGCTTGTTCTCTGTCTGAACCCATATAAAAATATTGGCTAACCCTGAATCACAATCGAAACTTGAAGACAAGTAGGTACAAGTTGCCTCATAACAGACACCTCTCCATCGTACAGACAAATACAGCTAAGCACCAAGGATAGTTTTAGGCAGACTTGAGTGTCACCTCTTATCCCAGGTGTGTTTATTATTCAGAAAACTGAATTGCTGCTTAGGGTATGAACTACTGTCTTAGTTTTGAATGTCAGAAGATATTTTTAACATTCCAGGTTAAAGAGATTTTTAAATTTTATTACTTCAGTTTATCATCATCTTAACTCTGGAAATAAAATGATAGTAAATTATCCAGATTAAATAAATAATTTTATTTAATTTTAAGTGGGAATCTTAGCAGAATTATGGTGGTGAGAAGCGATACAGAGGAGGGAGGAAAGATGTAAACCCCTAAAAACAGACTGTCGGCCTCTGTCGCTGTAATAGCATACATACAATATACCAAGTTGGGTGAGAGCTAGGCAAAATGATTCCAGTCTGTAACCATTATTGCCTTCAGTAACTATGTTATTTTTCAGATGTGCCAATCTCTTTGGAGAAACTGAGTTTAAGACAATAAACACACACATATTGTAGCCTATTTCTGTGTTGTTCTTTATAAACCAGACAATTTTTCAGTGTAAACTGACTATTGATATTACATCTAAACAATTGGATTCATATACTGTACTCTCAAGTTGAGTTAGTACATGATATCTTTTCTAGTCAAAATAACTCACAAATATTGGTTCTTTTCCAGACCTTTAAATGGAACATACATTGTAATTAAAGACATTAATATTTTAAATTTTTTATTCAACTTATTAAGTTATACTATATGCACATGCAGAAAGGGAAGTTATTAAGAAGATAAGATGCTTGAAATAAAATACTTTGTCCTGGAATAGCTTAGTAATGATGCTGCCATGACAGACCCAGGGAAGTCATCTGGTTTTAAGATTTAGAAGAAATTCTGCAGGAAAATAATGGTTTTATGCCCACACATAAATCTTAGTAAAATATTTGGTAATTCAGCTTTGACTTCCCTAACTTCAATCATCAGCAAAACCACTGAGTAAACAGTAATATCAAATTCCTATGGCAAACAATATAATCTCTAGTCACTGTTCCTGAAACCGTGTGATAATGGCTCTGGGTTAAGTTCCTATTCTGACAGGAATAATTATGTACAGTATAAAAGATATTTAAGAGGAAGAACCTGCTGAACAAAAGGATAACTGTCATAACCAAAGCTGTCTGTGTCAGAAAAAGAAGTTACCAAGGAGCTTTCTTTTAGACCATGGGCATTCCAGATGTTCACTTCCTACCTGCCACAGAAGATGCCATATAATAACCTGGATGGCAATCTCAGGTTATATAGTCGTCCTCTTTGCAGAGTGAAAAATTGTGTTAAATACTCAATATTGACACCATATTTTAGTGTTCTAAAGTGTTATTCAGTGCAATATTTTGTGATAATATTTTATGAAAGTAAATCCAAACCACAGGAATATTTACGTGTCTTCTGAATATTCTGAGAGACCAATGAAAGTTTTCTTACTAGGGTTTTATAAGAGTTCTTTAAAAAAATCCAAAAACCAGGAGCAGGGTGAAGGTCTAATTCCTGGACACTCCTGGACACTAGGTGAATTGGCAGGTTCATACTGCTCAGTTCTGTCCCTTTCACAAAAAAGCTGTCCACATTTACATAACAAAGTGTATATATATATATAAAAGATATTATATATATATATCTATTTCTTGTGTGACCCTAGGATCCTAAGCCTTAATTTCTGGGTGTGTGCATGTAAGGTTTCTTTTATTTTTTTTTCTTTTTTATTTTTATCTTTTTTTTTTTTTTTAATTTCGGATGACACTGTCCAACGCAAAGTGGATTTTATATACCTCAGTGGTTTGTGGCAGGGGAACATCCTTCTTCACCATGGTCTTTACCACAGGCTGCAGGGGAATCTCTGCTCCAGTATCTGGAGCATCTCTTCCCTCCCTTCTTCACTGGCCTGGGTGTCTGCAGGGTTATTTCTCTCACATATTCTCACTCTTCTCTCTAGCTGCAACTGCTCTTGCACAGTAACTTGTTCCCTTTCTTAAATCTTTTATTGCTGCCACTGCTGCTTATGGTCTCGGCTTGGCCAGCAGCAGGTCCATCTTGGAGCCAGCAGGCATTGGCTCTGTCTGACATGATGGAAGTTTCAAGCAGCTTCTTACAGAAGTCACTCTTGTAGTGTGCTCACCCCCCATCCCCCCACCCCCCCAAAAAACCACAACAAAACCAAACAAACCCTTGCCACACAAACACAATATATACCTATGATGAAATATGTTTTTACGAAGAGTTCTTTGATCTCTAGCATTGTGGTTTATATTACAAAGAGAAGTCCAGGAACATTGCTCCATGTATCAGTCAGCGGATCTCACAGAGGAGCACAGGGCTTTGTTTCCCTCGTCCATACATACGTATGTGCCCCTTTGACATGAACATGTTAAGTGGCGTAGATAGAATTGGAAAAAAAAGCAGACTTGATAGAACACACTATGAGTCTGTCAGTTCTATGGAGAGAAAAGATTGGCTGCAGATATTCAGGATTGCTGCAGATATTCAAAAAATCTACTGGCAACAATGATGGTAGCTAAATAAAGAAGATCTGGGGAACCACAAATGCAACTGCAAGCTCATACCCTGAAACTCGTTCTTAGCAAAATGTGTTAGGAAATTATTTCTTAGCCTTGATTTTAAGAAGAACAAAGGTCAAAGTATCTTGCAGTGTGAAGTTAAAGAAAATCCACTTATGCAAAAGAAAAATAATGGAGGAAAAGAATCTTAGCACTATTTCTGTGGCTCCTGTGTTTAACAGGAACACAAATTCTATGTGCTAGTGGTTTAAAATACATCTGAAAAAATAATGATGCAAATTCTTTGTTAAAGTACTCTCTTTTAATCAAGGCTGGCTTAAGGTTGTTAGCTGTTTCAAGCAGCATGGTTTCTGCTTACCTCTGACTCAGAATATTTCCTTTTGAATTACAAGAGCTAGAAATTAACTTCTCTTTCAGAAAGAAAAACCTAACTTTCTGGAAGAATACAGTAGACAAAAACCTCCGTTGGTTCAATCTTCTGATGTGGAGATTGAAACATAATCTGAAAAATGTCTTCGAGGTTTTCAATTATGACAGTCATGTAAACATTTTCGTAATTTAACATGTCTGTTGGAAGACATTCAGAGATACTCTTCTCTAAAGATTTGTATCTATCCAAAATAGATGGATTTCAAATAGTTTTGAAATAGAAGATATGTATAAATTTGAAAGGTCCATAAAAACGATTCCAGTTTACCTCTAAATATTTGACAATATAATAATAGTAATAATAATAAGAAGAATAACAACAACAATAATAATACTATAAACACATGTGGCATATATTATTTATGTAATAAATTCTAAAAACTGGAGTTGGCAAAGACAGCTGCATTTTGAATTTTAACAAATTAGTTTTCACAGACCTGCTTTGCCACTTTGCTCAGAAATATCACTTCAGTACAAGATTATTTGATCACATCCAATTTCTTGAACTCTGTTTATGGTAGATATCAGATATTATGAGGAATAATACTTCTGCTATTAAGAAAGCGTCTTAAGTTTAGGGCTGGAGCACAGGGTTGTTCTTTCTGCAAGTGAGGCCATAGTACACCTATTTCTTAATAAGAAAATAACTTTTTACTTTAAGGTAATACCTTAGCATTCTATTAAAAATACAATATCCAAGGAAGAAAAAAATAAGTATCTCTTCAGCTTACACCAATGAAAAACTTTCAGCCACTTAAGTACAGCACTTTTGAGTTTTCACACTCACATAATTTTTCCATTTTGTTCACTTCTTTCTTGTGCTCACAGGAGTTCAGCTAATTTTGATCAAACGCATGATGGTAAATAGAGCGTGATTTATGAAAAAACAACATCCTTTAAGGAAAAAACCCCAAACATTAAATATAATATTTATGTTTATATCTACTCACAAGAGCATTCCCAAGCTCATTCTCATTTGTAGAGCATGTGAAATATGCTATCTTGCTGTAACACAGGCATCTATTTTAGTGACTTCTTGCACATTCTGTGGAACATGTGGTAGAAACTAGCACGGGTGCTCATCCCAGTATAAACTACACGTCCTTTTTCTAAGGTCATGAATCTGTTTCTGAACACTGATCTCATTTACTATGATTCTGCTTGCTGAAGACACACAGGTTTTGCTAAAAAATAAAGTTGTTGAACTTAGAAAGCTGTGTAGCTGATTAGTGGTTTTCTGATTAAGAAAGGAAAAATCACTTGAAATATCAAGGTTTCAACAAACCATGCACCTTACCATCGTGAAAATATATGCCTTTATCCTCAAGATATTTCCCTCAACTCATGCTGAAGAAGTCCCATATGAAATAAAATACAGTCCTTATCTTGGGTTCCAGCTCTCAAATTTTGGGTTCTGATATTGGAATCCTAACTTCATCTTTCATAGTCACTGCTTATAGGTGTGAAAATAATTTAACAACATGAATAAACAAATTTGGACTCAATTTTACATGTCTAGAAGTTATAGTTCTAACTTTACTTTATAGTCCCTGCAAGCTTTATAGCCAATGGACTTATATTTCTTAAACGAGAGGTGGTTCTGTGGAGGTTCCTTCTTCTCTTGACTACAAAAAGTCGAGAGTGACTGCAGCAAATCTGCATATTTGACTTTTAGATTTCTGAAGATAATTTATGGGGTTTTTCCTCAGCGATATTATGGTTTCCATGAGACAGTCTGACTTTTTCAGAATTTCCTCTCAAATGCAATGCTTATTTTAATGGAATTATCTGTGATTTAATTTCCTGTAGAGTACTTTATTGACTTTTGCAAGTCATGTGAACAGACTCAAAACACAGGAAGCTTTATAAATATTTTGCAAAATACCAAGCTGCAAGGGGGAAAAAATACCAAATAAAAACCCAAACAAACATAACAAATTTCATTTCTACCTGCAAATATTGTAACAGAAGGACCTTAATGGCAGATAATAGTCAACGGGAAATTACAACCTCCTCTTCTGGTCCCCAGAGCACATAAAAGCCATAAGATGAGTACAACTGTCTAAATATTGGATTTATCTTCCTGCAAGGAATAAAAATGAAAGCAGACATTTGTTGAATACAAGTAACAGTCTTTCTTATTAATGTCTGCCCATTATCATGAAGATAAACAGTGAATCAAAAGCATTATTTGTTCCTAGATCCTGCCATTTAGAAAATGACATCAACTACTCTAACCCGTTAAAAAGAAGTAATTTAAGATCAGTTCAAGATAGCCTAAGGCAACCAAACAACACAGTTATAGATTAAAAGGGTTTTTAAAAAAATAGTGTAAGTCCATCATAGCATTTTTAGTTTTGATTACAGAGGTTTTCACATTTAATTTCTAGAACTCCTAGGGAGACAACTTATTCTGTATTTTATGTCCCAGAATAGTTGTATCCTGAAGCCTTTCTTGCAGCAGAACTACATTTCCTTATAATTCAATCTGTGCCTCACATGTGCTTGATTTAGCCTTCTCAGCAAGATCATGAGGCTCATGCCAGAAAAAGCAGTGTTATTTTCTGCTATTTTTCATCTGTTCTTTTATCTTATGAACATCTTTTGATTTTGTAAAGTTTGAGTTAAGTTGCTATGTGTTTTGAGCCTATTCACAGTTAGCATATAGATGATATATTCAACAGCTGCAAGTATTTCTATAAAAGGGTGTAGTAAATTTTTAACAAGAACAGATTACTACTAAATAACTTCATAAATTGGAGTTTCGTTCTTAAAGTAACTGTATTTTAAATGATGTGTCTATTTTCAGTGTAATCCAAACATATCTTTGATGTTTCAAATCTTCTAGAGTTAGTGTCTTGATACTATCTTCATCAAATTTAGGAATAAACACACAAACATTTAACCAAAGAATACTTACTGCTTCATGTTCTAACCATCTGTTTGTTTCATCTGCTGATCTGCCATAGTTGGGCTTCATAGTAGCCCTAAAAGGAACAGAACTATTTTTTAATACATTACTTACCATCTTTGCTTTAAAATGGGCATACCAATGTATCTGCATCAGAAAAACTGGGGTTTGGTATGATGCCAATGGAGAAAAAGAGAAAGACTTTAAAGAGACAGTTCTGCCCAGTTGAGACCTGCATCAAATCATAGAGCTGCTAATTCTTCTCCATTGACTATGCAGAAGGAAAAAAACAGGTTAATTCTATTGGTTAAAACAGATTAATTCTATTTTTTGCATAAAATGTGATCATTAAATATACATGTAAAAATATGTGGCTTTATTACAGCTTCTTAAAGCCTCTAATTTATTAATAGTCTCATAAATTTATATATGACATATTTTTAAAAATTAGCAGGTTTTTACACTTACTTTGGATCAGAATAGAAGAAAGAAATTAAACAGTATTTTGAATATTTTATCTACCCTTAATCTTCACAACACTGTTTTATTGATAAGATGAAAATAGAAAACATCATCAACATGCAACATCATCACCTGTAGAGTAATAAAACCAGCTGGGTCTCATGACTTTCTGAGAAGGAAAATCCATGTAGCTAAGCAATCAGCATCTAAATGATGATGTGGGTTATATAAAGAACAACTGGAAAATATTTTTTTTTTTAGCTCTTGAGCTTTGATTGAGGTTTCTTATCTTTAAAAATGGGTGCATTTTTAAAAAGGCAATAGAATGATAATGTCAAATATTCTGCTCTGTTTGAAATTATACTTTGCCTGCTAAAGAGAATAAAAATGCCTTCAAGTGTACCATGCAAGACACAGGTGCATTAATTATTTAGAGAATAAACAAATAGATCTGTTTGTGTATAAGTAGCAGCATACTTAGGCTTTTTCTTCTGTGAAAACATTTTATACTATTAAGCACATATTCAGCTTCCTATGTTAGTGGAAATCATGGCTATTTTTACAGATGAAGAAAAATAAGGAATGTGACCTATAAGGTGAATTAAGTTCATTAAGCTGACAAAGTTAATATGTACACGAGGGTATCCCAAGTTCTTCTAATGTACTGCTTCCTCTTTATCAAGAAAATATGAACATAATAGCTACTACTCCTAGTTTGCAATAAATTTAAATTTTAGTTACTTATATGTCTTGTTTTCAATTTCAGCTAACTTTTAGTACATAAAATACTGTTTAAATCCATGCTTACTTCTTCAATGGAGTAACCTAATACAATAAAACGAAAATCTGGGAGAAGGATAAAATTGTAGGCAAGAAAGGCTTTTGAGGAGATATTTTCTTTATCTGCCTTAACATTATTGATTAGTGAATCTTAGTCACAGTCCATTGGAACACAGTCCAAGGCGCAAATGATGAGGGTACCCAGACCGGATATAAGAGTACATAGGTACCACATTGCAAGCAAGGAGTCCATTGATCACAACCTTGAAGGATATTTATCTCAACTAAAAGATTTTTCTGTATTAGTTTTATATTTCTCTATCTCGAAATAAGAAAGAGGAAATAATATTAAACTGTCAAAGTAAATCATGTATACAGATGTTAATACAGTAATAACAGAAAAAAGCATTCTAGAAAACTGATCTAGTCAAAGTGAAGAGCAACATTTAAAGGACTGAGAAGTTAATGGAGAATACCTCATCAATGTCTTTGTCATTGTAATATCAAGAAAGAAAAGAAAAACATTAAATGTCTCTTAAAAATATATAAAAGGTAATTTTAATCTTTGCATGGTACAACCGTAGTTTTATATACATAGCAGTAACAAGTAATTATTTTGTGAAGAATGAGATATTAATGATTCCAGCATAATGGTGCAATGTAGAGAAGTACAGGCCTGGTAGGACAGCAGAGGCCTTGAAAAACAAAGGAAGCAGCATAAAGGACAATGAGAGATATCCCCATATATATGCTCAAGGTTAAGGCATAAGGTTGGCACATGGTTGGCAGTGGAGATATAAACAACTGATCCATGGTCAGTTACAAAAAAAAAATGCAAACTTGGAGCTGGACAAAACTAGTCTTAGGTGGGAAAAGTAGAAAAAAGCCCATGGCATCATATTTAATAAATTCATATGTAATGTTGAGATGTAGACCAATGAAGAAAGAGAAAGATGTAAAATGTGTTAGCAAAGATTCTAAAAGACCTCAAATGGATGCTGAAGTGAGGAAGAAAAAAAACACTAACACAACCATCATGTTTCTCTTGGCAAAAGCTCCAAGTGCTGATGACTTCACAATACTCACTACCACTAAGCTAACCATGAAGTTTATGACCCTGCAAAGCAGTGGAAAGGAGAGTATTACACTGGGAAAGGGGTAGAAAATAATGTGTGTACATAACAATTTTAACTGCAAAGTTGTGCTTCCTTTTTTTCTGACTAGGTCTGAGTTAATTGTTATGAGATCCTTCAGATTTCACTAATATGAACAAAATTTTTTTTGGATTTAGTTACAAATAAGGTATGCTTCTCCTTTGCCCATAAGTAAGATTTTGTGCATAGGAGTTTAGAATATGATGATGATGATTTTCCAGAAATAAATGGAACACTTGACGTGACTGCATTCTGCCTAGTGGATCAATATGATTTCTGAGATAGACATTTCCAATATAAATAGGAAAAATTATTTTATCCCTTTGTAAATGTTCATGAAACCAATTACCAATAAGTAGCCTGAGGCTTGCTGTGAGGAATCCTTTTCCTCACTGTGGCATCTGACAGTGTATTAAGTGTCACATCTCAAGGTTAAAATTTTGAAATGTGTTAGGAATGATGTACAGTAAATTGCTATTAGTCATCTTCTTTATAATAATCTTTTTTTCTGTGTCTAGGTAAAATGAGAATGCTGCTCAACTTATCCAACACTGATGTTTGAAGGACTCTGCAATATCAAAAGAATAACCTCTATATAAATCATTATTCACAGAGAATTCCATCACAGTGTTTTGCATTTTAGCCACACAAGATGTATGTGGAAACCTGACATTGTTTCTGTCCAAGTCAGTGGATATTTAAGTCTTATGTAATATTCAAGCAGGATTAAGAATATAAGAGCATGTAAGCACAAAACAATAAATAGCATGGTGATATTATGATTTTATGATATGATAGCTGATTGGTAGATATGTTCTGTTGCTGGGGTATTTGTTTATTTCATTTAAAGCAAAGAACTACATGTCATGCAATTAATTCCTTTTTTATTATAATGTAGCTTTGCTGATATGTTTTACTAAGGAATATATATAAAACCAAAACCATAACAACCAAAAAACCCTAATCCTACCAACAATTTGACACTCAAGTGAATTTTCTCTCCTTTTATTTGCGATTGTTTTAAGAAACTGTTACTGTCATAGCCAGATGTTCCAGGGTAGGGTAGGTACTTTGTAGCCCTGAACGTAAATGTCTCCAGAAAGGAACACAATTTCAGTTGTCTTAAGTCCATGTCAGAACAGAGGTAGAAAAAAAATCGCCTTTAGTTAAGGCAGGACTACAGTCCTGGGAAAATATTGATACTTCTAAAAAGTAAAATAACATTGACATTGTGAATGAGAGGAGTGGAGCATGTTATAATAGAGATCTTATGCAACATCATTTATACTGGTTTTCAGTCAGAGAGTTTCTATAATCTGCTGTATCTTTCTTTAAATATCCAGGATCATTCATACAAGAAAAAACATAATCATGTGTTACTAGGGGCTTAAGATTCATGGTAGAGATTCATTTTTCTGGCATCTTTGAATAAAATTGATCTGTGTATATGTTTGATTATCGTGAAGGAATAACTTCTTGAATTTTGCAATTTTAACTCCATTTTCTGTAGTTTTATATTTTCTGACAGTTTTTCTGCAACTGACATGGTAATAAGTAGGAACTGATGTTAAAGTATAGAGATGCCATTCTCAGAAATTAAGGCTATAAATTAAACATAAATACTTACATTTATCTGTGTTCAACAGGAGTTTAATCTGGGAATACTGTAGTTTATACTACCACAAGGCTAAGCCATATATAGTTTGGTGTGTATATATATATATCTAAATATGTGTTATATTGAGACCTTATTAAGACATAATCTATTATTCATTACATACACACAGTAAAAGCTAAACATTCATCAAAGAATTATTGCTACTACTGCAATGATATTGGTTATGTACCTCACAATAATTACAGTAACATTTTCTTTCCAACAGGTTATCTGTACTCTAAAGACAAAAGTTCCAAATTTCAGAGATATTTCCTTACTAAAACTAAAAAAAAAAAAAAAAAAAAAAAAAAAAAAAAAAAAAAAAAAAAAAAAAAACAGAAAAAAACTCTATAATAACTTCTCCCAATGAAAAAACACTTTAAGAATAAGGCACAGTGTTTCTCCTCTTCAGGAAAAGACCATGTTACGATATTAATCTGCTTATCCCGTGCACAATATGATAATTTTGCCTAGTTTTCTTTACATAGGGTATTGTCTCAAATGCCTTTTGGATAATATATTTGAAACAAGTGAGGGAGACTTAGTGGTCATCATCTTAGAAAGAATGTTTCGAACACTGGAGGAGAATGAAAAAAACCCTGAAGATGGAGAAACATCTGGAATGGATGAAGGAAACAAAGGGCAATAAAAAAGTAGGAAAAAATTGAGAGGCGAGAAAGAAACAAAACAGATGGCAAGGAACTGCAGCCAAAACTGTCAATCACTATGGAGTATAAGCCGAGACTGAGCTTAATTATTAATTGGTGATATAAGAACTTCACTTTTATGTACATATAAACTGAAACTGCTCCTGAATTATGCACGTGCCAAGCCTTCTTTCATCTCTTCTCCTTTTCTCTCCTAGGCCCTTATTTCAGAAAAAAGGTTATTTTGTGTACAAGATATGGAGGTATTGCAGCATACTCTGCCACGTTTCTGACCTGTATAAGCAAAAAACTCAGGGAATCGATACTCTTTTGTCTCTCTTCTATAGCCATTGTGGCTTAGTTTGATCCACCCATTTTGACTATAGAGAAAAATGTCATCTGTTTGTACCATTAATATAATCAGTGGCAAAAAAAGAAAGGGATTTAAAAGTTAAAATGTTCAGATATGATAAATTGTAAAATTATGATTTTTATGTGTAAATATTAGAATAAAAAATCTTCTGATCTCATCTTGTTTACATCACAAAATCACAATATGGGTCAGGTTGGAAGGAAACACAGTGAATCATCTGGTCCAACCTCCCTGCTCAAGCAGGGTCATCCTAGAGCACGTGGCACAGGATTGTGTTCAGATGGTTCTCGACTACCTCTAGTGAGGGAGACCCCACAACCTCTCTGGAAAATCTGTTCCAATGTGTGACCACCTGCATAGCAAAGAAGTTCTTCCTCATGCTCAGGTAGAACTTCCTGGGCATCAGTTTCTGTCTGTTGACTCTTGTCCTATTGCTTGGCACTGGCTTCATCCTCTGGACTTCCTCCGTTCACATGCTTACAGACATTGACAGAGGTCCCCTCTCAGTCATCTCTCCTTAAAGCTAAATAGGCCCAACTCTCTCACCGTTTCCTCATTAGAGAGATGCTCCAGACCCTTAATCAACTTTGTTGCCCTCCACTGAACCCACTCCAGGAGCTCCATATCTGTACCAAGGAGCCCAGAACTGGACACAGCACTCCAAATATAGTCTCATCAAGGCTGAATAGAGGGGCGGAATCACCTCCCTTGACCTGCTGGCAATGCTCTTCCTAATGCACCCCAGGATCCCATTTGCATTCTTGGCTACAAGGACACACTGCTGGCTCGTGGACAGTTTGTGGCCCACAAGCGCCTCCAGGTCCTTCTCTGCAGAGCTGCTTTCCAGCAGCTTTCCATGATGTTCCTTAATGCTGTTCAAGGTCATCTCTGATATAATGCAATTAAACCAAGCTGCTGGGAGAAGAGCCATGAGAAATCACACCTAGGGCTTTTACCCACTGACTCCTTAAATCAGGACCACAAACTGACTCCTTGCCTGGGGAGTCCTGATGTGTAGATATGCTTTGCCACACGTAGCACCTTGTTGGGCCCAACCTGCCTTATCACCATCGCACTGCCCAGTGATGACAGGATTCTCAGCTGACCTTGCTTATCATCACCAGCCCTGCCCTTCCCTTCTTGCTTGGGTGCTACAGGTGAATCCATGAGGCAACTGCCCTGCCTGTCTCACTTCTCCCTGCCTAACATATCACTGAAGTGCTGCATTAGTTAAGTGGCTGAAATGGCTGAAAACAACATGCATATGTGCAGGATAAGAGTTTTCAGCATTCTTTAACTTCATGTTACTTACCAGTAAGGTAAGGCTTTAAACATATTATGTAAATAATAGGGGACTTATTAGAATGCATGTAATTCACATTGTAGTGCTTATAATAACCGATTAAAATCTTCGCAGATATGCTTTTATTATGATGTTTATCACAGGGCTACAGGCAATTAACTAGGTCACTGTCTTCTTATGGAAAATGAGGCAAGAAAGAATACTGTAGTGAAATCCATTCGAAAAAGAACTCATCAAAGGCTGTGAGGTTGGTTGCTTAAATTGCCTCAGAAATTACAACAAAAGTGGTTTGACAAAGGTCATGACATAATCTTGGGATATCAAATATATTTGACATTGGAAAGTGCCTGAAACATGGAATGTGTGAATCAGTGTGAAATCATATTGAGGTGACCTAGGATGCCAGACATATCTATAAGATATGACTGAGAAAGATGACACAAAACCTATGAGAGATCTCAACTTTACTGCTGTAGCAACTTGAAGTCAGATAAGATATTCTAAAGGTCCTAAATGCCATCAGTGAAATAAATCTTATATTTCTATTTGCTATAATGTTAACTTAGATTTGGTTTACATGTGAAGGTATCACTACAGACACTTGAAAGAACGTAATAAATCTGGTTTGCTTAATTTCTGAAGAGTTAAGCATCCAATCTGAATTAGTTATCTAGATTCCTTGGAGTCACTTGAATTCCCACAGATAGATGTGTACTGATAGGTGCTTTAATGGACTCCAGCTACTATCCAGTTATTTCTTCAGAAGTGTATATGATTCCTTTAAAAGCTGTTTCATATTTTTCAGGTCTGTGAAGATGTTTGGGATATTGTGGGACATCAAAAATGCCCCTAAACCTTCATTATGGACATTTGATTTCAGACTCCTATGCTAGTACTGGATATGGGAACTTCCTGAAAGCAATTTTTCATATCTGCCTGGTGCATCCGCCTCAAAAGACAGTCAATGACATTATACGGATTTTTCTTACCAAGCTCTTTATAACAAGAAATGTTGTAGCCCTCTCTGTCCTAATCTGTGAAAGATTCTTATTTTAAACTCAAGTTATTGTTAAAAATTTCAGTGTAAGACTTTGAAGAAAGGAAGTTAGGAAGTTCTGGACCAATTTTCATGAGCATGAGGAGAAGCAAAGAAAAGTTCTGAGATTTTTCAGCTTGGTTATTTGTGAATGAAATAGAGCAAGAGGAAACTGAGTAGGAAAAATTATTAGGGTAGTACATTTAATTAACAGAAGTATTAGGGGAAACACAAGCTAATTGTATCCTAATCTGTAAAAACGGATCTGAAAAACAAAACAGGTTTCCATATCCATCCCTTATAAAAAGATAAAAGTATTTTAAATACTTGAATTTTCATTTATTGGAGTGGAAATGTAATGAATAAAATTTTTTAAAATGGTTAAGCTAAATAATTTTAAAAAATTAACCACCTCACTTGATTCATAGAAACAATTTAAGTATTTCTTAAATCAGCCCCTATTTGTGAACACGATGTTTCTAGGTTGGGTTGTTTTCAGGACTTTTTTCCTTTTCCCTGTATCACCAGTTCTACTCTGGTGTTCTTGCATGTCTCTTCTCAGTCTCTATTCAACTACATTTTCATGCTGAACTCCATTTTATATTTTCTCCTTCATTCTTATGCCTTAGGATTTAAGCTTTTATATTTTCATGTATTTGTAATCCTGCAATTCTTTAGTGTATAACTCTGAGCTCCATATAGAGTGTTAGCAACTGCATTTCCCATTTTGGCCAGACACAAAAATTCCTCTCTAGGACTGAGAATCAAGGACACCTCACTGTCTCAAGCCCCAAGAAATGTAAACAAAAGTGAGTTGGGAGGGAACAAACTGGGCGAATGGGACTCCACTACCTGAAGCTGTAATTGGACAATTAACCTGTGATATGCAAATGGACAAAACTTATATCTGTCCGAAAAACATGTGACTGTGTCCATCTTGGGTGTAGTCTCTGCGAGACTCCTGCACTGCCCAAGGTGTACCCTGTGAAGGCCTTTCAATAAATACCTGTCCTTTATCCTTTCCCTCTGTCTAGCCCCTGTTCCAGCTCAGCCTCTACAAGGCATCAATTTTATTAATTATATTCCCCTAAACTTACTTTCTTTTTACTTATAATTTGGGTAGCCTGTGTATGAAAATGCTGTCAATGGTGATTCAGGACTGTGAGGACCTTCCTGTACCTTCTGATTTGGTGAAGAACGGTATTGCACACCAAGTAGGAGGAGCAGAAGATACTTAAATATTCTCTTCATTAATGTGTTATAAGAGTTCCTCATATAATTACATTTTTTAAGTGTTGGGTCAAATTAAGCCTCATTGAATGTGATGAGATTTGGTCGCTCTGATAGAAAATGGCTGAAATGAGGAAAAGAATTTATAAAATCTTCCATATAGATTCTTTAAATTTATTTTTGATATTTCATCTATATTCACTGTGGAATCCATGCTCTCTCTGTTCATAAGGATTTTAAAGAAAAATAAAATAACACTTAGAAATTCATTAATTTAATTTTTCACTCCAGAGTATGTTTGTATTGATCTTTTGGGCCTTCATAGTTGTGTTTCAGTGCAAACTTCTTAGGGGTTTTCCTGCTGATAGCAAGTAATGAGTCATTACTTGCTTACAAAATACTCTTGTTTTTTCTTCACTATTAACTTGCAGATAGTGAAATCTGGATCATTATAAGATGCTGGGAAATCCTGACCATTGTATGTCCACCTGGGAAAAGCTGCTGATCAGGAATAAATTTAATATATCACTTTTAAAGTAACCAAATCTGAGGTCTTACTCCTTCTGAGTTCTTGTCTGTGAGTGAATCAACAGGCCAAAGAGTGCAGCACACGAACACCAGGCTGGACAGTGTGCTGTCAAATCCATGAAGCTGAAATTCACACTATTTCCTGCAAAAGACTGTTTTGTTGGAATTTGGCTTTGAAATAAACCTCTTAATGCTCTGAAATTTGGTCATCCACAAGTCTGAATGTTAATGCCTTCATTAAGTCAGAATATCAAATGGGAGCCTATTCACATTCAATAGCTACAAGACCTTTGGGCGTTATCAGCATTTATATTCCTGTATTCATGGTTCTTGAGTCTTCACTGCAATCTCTCAAGTAACTGAAATAAGAACTTCAACTGTTTTGCCCAGGATTACACAAGAGTTATTGTCAAAGTTAAAGAAACTTTACAGAAAATCTTAAATACAATTATTGTATGTTTATTCTAAGATATTATTCACTGCAATAAAACCAAATGCTACAGCTAGAAAATGCTCAGAATTAAAAAGCTAGCAAATAGGCTCAGGTAGAATACACTGAAGTTAGGAAAACATCTGTTTGAGTTATACATCTATTCTGTTTTCTAATAGAGTTTTTAATAAGTCATGCTAAAATAGGTAACTGTATGTGAGATAAAAAAAAGCAATAACGATGGAAAATCAGAAACATGATAATGTGGCTGTTATGTTATAAAACATACCTAGCAGACTTGAACCTTGCAAGTTGCTGTGGTTGGGGTTTTATTGATTTTTTTTTTTTTTTTGTTCTTTGATTTGTTGATTTTAGTTATGAAACTAAAAAAGGAAAAGGGAAAAATATATTAAATCATTATTTTGTCTCAACTACATTTAATTTTAAAGCCACTGAACATCATAGTACTCATAAAAAGTAGGTATGTAGTTATAGTAGGAAGGAGTATCAGGAAATTTGAAAAGCAAATGAAAAATGAGAAAATCAATACCAACTCCCCCCCATACAAACAAACAAAAAATAAAAAATCAACCCAATGTTATAAAATGTTGTCTTGACTTCCTTTCCAAACAGGAAGGAATCACCAATGATCATAGCTTGTCATTGTTTGTTGGTCTTATTGTAGGGGTTTTTTTAGGGGTTCATGTCTCCATCCTCTGAGATTGATTGCTCAGTTTCCTCATTATGCATTTGAACAATTGTACCCAAGGTCTTGTACATATTTGTAAAGGTATCTCAGAGAGTTAATTAGAGGGTGAGGAGGGGTTTCTCTTACTGCTACTTCTCTTCTACAATCTTTTACCACTGATCCTTATCTCTTGCTATGTTGCCTTACTCCTGGCACAGACTAGGTTCAGGACTTGCCTCTGCAGTGGCTGCACTGAGTTGGCTTCTGTGCATCACAGATGTCAGGGTGTGGCTCCAATGTATTCCTCAGACTCTCACCTCATCCTGCCCCTCAGCTACCAAGGAGAGCAGTTCATGAACCTGGTCACACCTCCCACAGACTTGCTTGTGGTCACTTTCCATGTCTGGGATTATCTCTTCACACATCCCACAGCTGGAAATCTGTGTGGTTGTGTAGTTGAACAGGAGCTTGCTCTCTGTGGCAGCATTGGTTCTACCAAGAGTTAGCAACTCAGTAAAAGCAGAGGACACTGTGTTTTGCTGTGTTCTCACCACGCAGCCATGTGTCTGCCCACCAGAAATGTATATTCTCATCCTTTGCATTTTCTGAAGACATTTACCCCAGACTTGTGCAGAGTCAGGTTATAACACCTTAATAAATAATAGTAGCAGTGTCATTGATCAACAAACACTTGAGAGTTCCTAACACTTCTGATACATGGCACTATCAAAACCCTCCACCTGAAGAGACTGCAGCACTCGTGTGTGCCATATGGTATAAAAGTACTATTGCAAAAAGTAACATATTGCCCATTAAGCTCACCAGATGAATCTCCATTACTTCCATATATACATCATTCTCACACTGTGCCAGACAAACAAAAAAGCAAAAAAAAAGTGTATTTCTATAAGGAGTATAAAGTTCTTACATTATGAAGTTTTCTTCTCTTGGATGCAGTACTGTGCAGTAACAGGCTTTACAGACACAGAGAAAGTTTTGACCCTCTAAAATTCATGCTAATGGTAGCCTTCCCTTCACATCAGTACAAATAGACACTTTTTTCCAAGGTGTGTATAGAAGGAAGAAAAAGGAGGTAGAAATAATACTTGCCGTTTTCCTATGTGCTGAATGTGCCGCTACTGTGAACTACAAATGCAATGAGTTTTAGAAATGTCCCTACCAAACCAACATAGAAAGTTGATGGAGTGGGGACTTTGGCTGTTGTTTTGGTTTTCTTTTGGGGATTTGTTAATTTGTTTTGGTTTGGGCTTTTGTGTGGGTGGGGGGGCAGGAGTGTGTTGTTGGGGGTTTTTTGTTGTTTTTTTTTTTTTCCCTAGAGGCTCAAATCATATCTTGAAATTACATCTCCAAAGCTTTTTGGCTGGTGGAAATATCCCCTGCACCATAGAGGCACAGTTAATTTTGTTCCTAAAGTGTATTTACCACTCACATGTGCTGTGGTGCCAGGCTTCTTGCTGGCATGTGCACAACTGCTGCCAATAAACCACTTTATTTAATAATACAAATAAATCACTGTTGCTGATGTTTGGTTGGCTGTACAATAGAGAATGAACATCATTGTACTAAGAGGCCTGAGTCACCATAGGTTATCTTTCTGTTAGTAAATATGAAATGATTGTTAAATGTTATAAAATAAAAATTATAGCATTAGAAGAGGGGAAGTGTCTCTGCAAAATGCAGGATAAAGAAAAGCAGCACAGGCCATGAGGTGGTATTACAAGAGACCCACGTTAGCTTATTTTTTAACATGAGAATGTGCCATTTATGTCAACATTGCTTAAAAAAGATCTGATTCTATTATCATATGATTCAGTATGATGGGTTTTGTAAGAATAAGGTGTAAGTCCTTTTGATATATTTTGTTTTTTCTGAAATATGCATTAGAAGTGGTAATTGATGGTGCAGAACCATCCCCGGGGAAACTGCCCTTAAAATATTTAACATTTCCTGCCAAGAATACCTCTGCTCTACCTTAGTATTGCCGGTCGTTCCCGTACAATCATGTCCAAAATTGTCATTTATTCTTCATTTGTGGTCATTCTTCTTTTTTAAGAAACAAATTATTCCAACTTTCTTATTGTTAAAGTGATAAGTATCTAAAAATACTTTTTTTCCTAATAAATAAGTTATTATATATGTTTGCAGCACCAGTTTACTTCTTTGTAAAACCCTATATTCCATGACTCAGTAATTTTTCTAGCAGTTCTTTAGATCAGATAAGAATGTTTATAGTGTTCAGAGATCAACAGTGGCTATAGTAATTATTTTGGGAATTTTTTTCAATCTGATCAGCTGGTCAAAAAAAATCCATTTTCATTTTTAGTTAGCTTTAAAAACAATGGGAAAACATCTAAGAAAAGCAAAAGGCAAAAAATTTCATTTTGCTTTTTTTTTTTTTCATTTTGTTTCGGTGAATTTGTTTTACTTACTTAGAGACCCATGTTTCTTTTAGCTGTGTTATCAAAACACAATCATTTTGATTTTCTTTTTTCTTTTCTAAGTTGCTGAAGAAAAAGTCTCTTCCAAAAGATCCAAAAGACTCTTCTAATAGATACAAAGTTTTTCCAAACCACATTATTGTTTTGAGAAGAAAATGTTCTAACAGAAAAAATAATAATGATATTAAGAACAAGAACAAATTTCACAATTACATTTCTATCTCTTGATCTATTTTTAATGATGTCCATAATGAGGCCTTCTGCACCCATTTTAGTGTGTTCCCAGCAACTTTTAGTCCCATGACATTTATTATGGTGTACATATTTTATATATGAACAATACTGTAACTCTGATCATTTATTTATGTTAAGCGGTGGCCATTATAGCAAAGTGTAGCATCTGTGGTTTCATTTCTGGTGCAGAGGTAAAGTGATTACGGAATTATAAGCCTACCACACTCAAGGGTATTACAAAACATGAAATACAACAAAGTTCAGTAAGTTCTTCTAATTTTACAGAGATGCGATTATCTCACAGGAGCTACATCTTGTAGTTACCAGATGTTTCGCAGTAACAGTAACTCTGGAGTTGCTTCATTGTTATAACAAGAAGATTTTACTGCAGAGAGAGAGGTTGGCATTTTCTCTGCTGGATGAAGATGAAATTGGCAATTTGGAACAGCGGTTTCAACTGAGCTATGTGGTTTACATTGATTAATCTATTATGCTAGAATATTAACCTACCAATTGGAGCTCTCTCCTAGTAGTTTTCTAATCTGTGCCATATGTCTGGAGCTTAATAAACATTTTCTTTAATTCCAGCTACAACAAGGACTATTTTACAAAAGAAAGAATCCTGACCTTTCTCCAGAACATCAGATATTTAGGATCTTAATTTTCCAAGCAAAGCTAGAAATTTTTTCATGCATTGCCAAGAATCATCATCCAACTGAAATTGCAGTGACTCAGATGATATGGATTCTGACACTGCACCTAAATAAAGCAGCAGTTCACTAGATAAGAAATCCTGTTCACATTTATAAAGGACTTGGATGTTCAGGGATAACTTCTGAGGGTATTACTCACTTTGGACGAGATGTTCTTCTGTTATGTAAGTCCATTTAGATGATGCTGTCTAGGATGAGTCAAATCTAGGCATAGGAAAGGATGGAATATTTATGGAAATTCACCCAGAAAGATGTCTTAAACATAGACAGTTAAACATACACAGTTAAACTGGCTGACAGACAGAGAGATACTACTAGATGCATGCTATTCTTCAGAGGCAAGCCTATCACTTCCTCTCCACAGGAATTTTGCAGCTTTGCTCTACATGAACTGTAAAATCAAAGAAAAACGGTTTGTTTACATAGCCAGCCTCTGAACTGTAACAAGGAGTGTATTTCTGTGGCAGGATTGTCCTTAGATGAAACCTGGAATAAGTACTTCAGAGAAAATGTTGATGGGAGATAGCCATTTTTTATATTTATGGAAAGACTCTGACATTATGTCAAATACCAAAAATGAGAAGAAAGAGCATTTCCTTGCTCCAACGAAATGACATTATGTAAAAATTTCCATCCAGTCATAAGAAAATTAAAGAAGTACCTCAGCTGAAATTGAGAAGCATTTGATCAATAAACTACAGAGAGATTACTTACTGGCTATCCTAACAGTGTCAGGAGAACCAGGTATTAAAATAAAAAAGATTATAAATAATGAGAGAAAGCAAGGATGTAAATTATGACTATTAATAGAATTATTCTAGACCTTTCTAACTAGCTTCCTAGACTGCCATAATAAAATCTATGCTGGCTGAAGAGCAAGTCTGATGCTGCATTTTAATTATTCTGAAAAATACCACTGTTTATGATTAAAAGATTGAAATGTAAGCTGGATAGAGTTACTGTAAAGTTTAGTATATGATTCTTTTTGTGCATTCTTTAATCAGCAATAGTTACTTCTGCTTTAATTGCTACCTAAAATTAAATTTATTGAATTGGTTTCTAATCAATGAGCTTTAATGATGGTTTGTCATTTTTTTCACCCCTTAGTTACTGACAGTAAAGTGGAACCTCCTTTATGGACTATGGATTTCTTTATCCTGAAGAAAAATTTTTAACTCACGATTGGGTACATTCTGTCTCTTTAAAAAATAACCCAGCCTTAGTACATATTTCTAGCTGTTATTTCTTATTGTAATTAGTGGAGAAAAATCAGACATTTTTGGAGCAATGTTCAGCCTGAGTAGTGTTCTAAATTAGAGTATATGAACTGCCCGCTATGAGTACCTATTTCTTTCCATTAATCTTGAAGCTATCCCCTTAAAGGGTCTAGTCTAGCTCTAGATATCTATGTTATAGATATTTGAATTTAGCAAGATTATTTACATCTAAAGTATTCCACTACCTCTATATGCCAGAAGGGTGAATAAGAGCCTCTATATAGCTGTTTCCCCTCCTCCATCACAGAAACTGGCTTGGAAGTGTCAACAGATTCATTATTTCCTTATTACCTAACTGAATCAGTCTCTATATGTTAAATATACTCTTGATACACCATTTTGGTATCAGGAAAAAAATATGGCTGATTTTCAATATGCAGCAAACTCTCATCTGATCCTTCATAGTTCATAGTACTGTTTACACAGAAGGAAGAGCAATTTTGTCACTTGAATTACGGAGTCTGGCCAAGAGCCTTAAGATCCTGTCATAGATGAGCCAGTAACAGTTTGTTTCATGCTTTGCATACAGAGGCTTGAAGAGGGAAACTCCTTGGAAAACTAAAAGTAATTTGACTAAACTTCTGCATAGACACTTGTAGTAAATGTAATATTCTGAGCAGTTGTCATGTGTACTACAGTTTGTTAGAGTTTTCACCATTTCCTGCGTGAAATGATTAACATCTGAAAAATCTCAGCTTTAGTAAATCTGTGTATTTCCCTTGGAACCAATGAAGACATGCTGACTTTAAAATGCTGGGATTGGTCACGTCTTTTGGAAAACAGCTGTTTCTAGCATGAGCCTCCTGTACTGCTACAACAGATTTTTGGTGACTAGAGAACAGAAAGGTCAGAGTTTTTTTCCATTTCAAATATCTTCTTCAATAACAAGGCATTCATCATTCTTTTTTTCTGTCTGACTCAATTTGCTTCAGAGCAGTAGTGTTTAATGAAAAGTCTTATGTTACTTCAAATTTACTGAAGAAATGTACAAGAAAGAGGACACTTCACCTGTATTGCATTGGTGCTGTCTCTTGTTCTCTGAGATATCCCTTAGAAATCTCTCCAGCTTTTTATAGGCCCCCTTTAGGTACTGGGAAGCTGCTATAAGGTCTTCCTGGAGCCTTCTCCTTTCCAGGCTAAATAGTCACAACTCTCTCACTCTGTCTTCATAGAAGAGGTGTTCCAGCCCTCTGATCATATTCATTGCTCTCCTCTTTATCTGCTCCAACAGGTCCATGTCTTTTTTGAGCTGAGAATTTGAGTTGGACAGAGTTGGGTTCCACGAGAGGGGGATAACCACCCCCCTCGCCCTGCTGGCTGCTCTTCTTTTTATGCAGTCCAGGACTTGTTTGGCTTCCTGGGCTGCAAACACACACTGCTGCCTCACGTGGAGCCTTGCATCCACCAACACCCCAAAGCCTTCCTCCTCAGACCTTTCCTCAATCCATTCTCAACCTTTTCTAAAATTTTACTCTAGAAATCCTGGATATTACCTTATTTTCATATATTTAACAAAGTACTTCTTGAACAATAACAATACCATTAAAAATAATTAGTCTTACTGAAAAACTTATTAAAACAGTTTAGAATATTTTATTTTTTTTTTTTTTTTTGTGTTATACTTAGTGTTTAACTCTCTCCTTTCTGTAAAAATTGTAAGTACTCTGGAGATGGGCTAAGACTAATGGGAAACTGACAATTAAATAGCTACTGTACATGAATGACCTAAAGCTCTAAGAACACAAGGGAGCTATACACTATGATTAATATAGTTCACAATTTCATTAAATACTTAAGCAAGTCATTCCTCTGTAAGCACAAATCCAGAAGGACATGGAAAGACAAATGTAAAGAGATACAAATCTTCAAGTAGGCCAAGTACCCAAGGAATTGGACAAAGGACGACTATTTATGTCACTTGAAGAGGTAAAAGCTAGCGAAAGAAATGAGATCTGGAGGAAAATTAAGTCTGTATACACTAAGTTTTTGAAAACAGTATCAGAAAACTATCTGGACATCAGCCATGCTGATATGCGAAATTTGTGTACTCTATAAATATTTTTGAAGGACATCTTCTGAGGATGCCATGTTCTTTGCTGTACAAGACTTGCTGAATCATATATGGGTAAAGTTTACTTCAAATATGTCTTCTTGGTGTTGTTATGCTGATAGGAATTCTTTCTTCTAAAAGGAAACTGATGGCTTGGACCAAAATGCTGCCAAAATTAAACAGGTATAAGAAAGGCATGCATACAGAAATTACTCATGCCAGATGTCCTTTACAGTTAAATGCGGGGAGCAATGAATTTCATTCTAAGATAGATCAGGTAAAATATTCCCTAAAAATATCTGTCGCTCATCAGCACACCAGAAGAAATTCTCACTCAGTAGCAGGCATACTTCAGCTGTTTGAAACCATATTTAGTGACTCTCACACAAGCATATATGTTCCCTTGATGTGCTCTACTATAGTCTCTCCTCCTTTTTTCAGACATCATTGGCTTCTGTTCCTTGAAACACCTATTACTAAGCCCACCCTTGTCAGAACCAGTCTTCCCAGAGTTTTCACAACATAAACTCTGTTGATTTGTTTCTCCTGGCACAGCTGCCCAGAGTTTGTCTTGCAGACCCATCATAGGTCAGATACCTTCAGCAGCTTGGCAAAAGTCTGTCAAGATTGAGAAAATGTCATGAACCTTTTTTAGCTGATGGATCTTCTGATTATTTCTAAGCCATTGCTATATGTAGATAGCTAAGCCGCTTCGAGCTTTTATTGTTAATTCATATATTTGAAATAGGCATCGTCAATTATTCTGCAAGGTAAAAAACTCATTAAAAACATGTAATAGACTTTCTCAAGCAGAAGAAACTTCAGGAAATCATTTTGTCTATCATCTTAAAATTTAAATTCTGTTGAGTAACAGAACAGGCTTAATTAATGTAAAAGTTCTGAGATGTATTTTGAAGCCAAATAAATTATATCCATTTGTGTGATTTCTTATCATTCTAATCTCACTTTCCAGTACAATATCTACCTTGAAATTTGCACTCAGACATAAAGAACTACATAAAAATATCTCTTCCTAGCATTGCCAGAGACGTGCTTTCTGATGCTGATAAAAAATCAGAGAGGGTAGGATTAAGTGAAGCTAGATTTCATGGACTTAGTTACCATAAATGGAAAGAAATAACTGTTTTAGTATTCAGTTTGAGTCATCTAATTAAGACATTTTCAGATGCTTTAGAATGAGATCAAACCTGAGGTACCTAACTTTAACGCTACTGTTGCACTGAAGATAAATTTATGAAGAACATATATCTGTATCAAACCCCCAAGACAACTAACTCAGATACAGCAATCTAAAGCTGGTTGGGATGAATGCCTCTGCCTATGTCTCTATCCCTTTCTCTCCTAACTTTTAAGGCTTGACAAATGTGCAATTAAAGAAGCAAAGTATTTTAAAGGTCTGCACTAGAAAACAAATTCATTATGAGTTGGTAAATGTTGTGGTTAGTTATAAAATATAGCTTCCTCCTAGCACTATAACTTCCTTTTTCATTTTCTATCATCCTCACAAACTCAGCTTCCATTATGCTGTGTTTTTTAAAGATTTTTTTTTTCCTGTTTTACACAGAAAAATTTTGTCAGTTTTGACTATGGCACTTAAAGTAGTGGTTTTACTTGTGTATAAATAATCACTAAGTGTAGCAAGTCTTTCATATCTGTAAAAATTAAAATATTTCTAGATTTGGGCTTTGTACACCTTTTTCACCTCCCTTTGGATAACTTTAGAAGGAAAGGTTTGCAGATATTAGGAAATCTGTGGAACATATTATCGACCTAAGTGATTTTTCTGTTCATGCACTGAAACTGACAAAAAGCAAATTTGTGTAAGGAAAATGACTAAATTAATGTGCAATGTGTTAAAAAACAAGGTAGGTTTCAAAAGTCTGATGAAGAATAAGACATTAATCTTTAAATGCCTTAAAGTACTCCCTGAATTTTGCTGGTGAATCTTATCTGTGTCTAAGTCAATAATGATTTTTAAAAAATGAACATTAACAGAAATCAGCATATCATGTAACAATAAAAGGAAATAAATATCCCACTGATTGCCTCTTGCCTTTTGGTGTTTAGTTATTGCATTCTGCCTCTGCATTCAGCAGTGTATAATGAAAGGGTTTATTTCTTATGTGATTAAAGTCACAGCTGTTCCTGCTTACTGGATAGCTTTAACCCAAAAAGTATATGAAAGGGTTGTATCTCTGTTTTATAACGCAGTTTTCAAGTTCCTCACACTAACACTGAGAGAAAAAATATCACTTCTAATGAGGTTCCCTCAAGAGTGCCTTCATTACTTTCACATGATGATGATAATGTAAGGAAAGTCTTGTATTCATTCCCAGAGTAGCCCCACTGTGTGGATACTTTTTTTCCCACAACACTTTAGGACTATATTTTGTAATTCTATAGCAAACATAGCTTTACTGTTTCAATCTAAGTACAGATTTTTCTTTGTAATGTGACATATTTATTTAAGCTGGAGTAATGTACAACAACTTGCTTTAATAATGTGGGAAGGTAACAGATGCCAAACAATGTGTTATGGAGTGTAGCAAATTACTAAAGAGACTCTTACTTCTTGTTTAAAACTAAACCTTGCAACTAAGCTGGAGCAGACAGGAGATGTATTGGGAAAGCAACACAGGCAAGATCATTTGTTACCAAAGTTTGCAAGATATCTGCAGGTCTGATCAGCAAAGATTTCTTTAGCTGAATACTAGCATTCACACCATAAACAGCATGCACTACATTACTCAGAGCTCTGGATAGTGGCTGAAGGCAATCCATAAACAAATTCAGACAGTCTACAGTCATATTATTGTCCCAGAGTGAATGGGGTTGTTACTTTAACCTGGAACACAATAAGATATTTTATGAGGGGAAAACCATATATCTGTACAACTTACTAATTTTGTTACATATTTCCTCCATGACAACCACTCAGCCATTTACCTTTTTCTTTGAATTTTAAGACAGAGAAGCTGAAATCTACAGTTTTGATCAACTTTTCATGCACCTGAGCATCCTAAAAGTCTTCTTTTAAAAAATTAGCACAGACACTCAGGATATGCTTTCAGTCTTCCTGCTGTCACCACATAGCCTACCCTATATAAAGAACAATCATTGTGAAAAATACTTGGAGCAATCTTAGCAGTTCCCAGAAGCTGAGAAAGATCTCTTGGAAACCATGGCATAATTCAACATGGATGATGGAAAAAGGATCAGATTTATTGATGACTTGTGCTCATTACAAGAAAGAAGTGGCTTCCATCCAACATTCCCTCCTGGTGCTGGTCAAATAACAGTTTGAATTGAAAAACTAAAAATCTTGATTGCAAAAGTCATTCCTATATTAAAACTTTTCTTTTTAAAATTCCAAAATTAGAAGGAAAAAGAAAGGAAATAAACCCCATTACTGACAGTAAAAAGAGTTCCACATAAGTTTTCTAGATGAATGGTTTTTTATGCAGTCTGACACCTGGAAGTTCATGCTGCATGTCTGCTGATAACTGCGTATGAGAATTGATTTCCATTGACAAAATAAGTATGTTCTGCGAGTTTGTGTGCATTTTCAAAATGGTCAGAGAAGGTCTGTCAGAGCAGCCCTTGGAACACCACATTTGATAAAAGTCTCACACATAAAATGGTCACTGTGCAAAACCCAAGAGGCTCTTGTGGCAAATGAGGCTGGAAGAGGCTGTTGAACAGCTTCTAAACTTCAGCTAGGAGTCACCGAGAAAGAATGAGAGTGATGCAAAATTAAATGTGAAAATAAATCCAAGATAATGCTACTACTGAAGAGGATGGAACAAACCCTTAGCCAACCTTGAAAATGCCATATTATTCTCAGAGGAGACCTCAAAGTGCTGTAAATTTGTCAGTAATCACATCCTGCTTGAGGCAGGCTGGAGAGCCAGCTTTAGGATCTGCAGAAAGGACAAGCATAACACAGGAAAAAGGATAATCACTATGAAAAATTATTTTGTATAATAATTAATGAATAAGGCACTTTCTATATCAATGAAACAATTTGGAACACTATGCTTCTAAAACACTGAGCAGGTTAACAAAAATTCATGGTTCTATTTAAACTGCATTTTCCCTTTGGCCTGTAGCAAGATTTTGAGCATAGCTGTGTCTCCAGACTAACTTTTAGAAAGATGTTGACTCGGGTTATTGAGAAATTGGCTGTGGAAATAATATTTTATAGGTTTTTTCCCACAATCAGTAAGACTAGAATTCAGTATGTTTATTTTTCTCTCCAAAACATCTAGGAAATGTATGATCCTAGGAAACATCACACACTTTGCTTTTCCTCCTAATACTAGGAGCAAAAGAAAAGTGCTGTAGATACACAGTAACAAAAAAAATTACACTATGCATTTCTGGATTAACGCAGAAATTTCCATCCTATAATGTTCAAAATAAAGCATTAAAATCAACAGTAATTTCAAAATGTCTATGGAGACATGTCAGGATATTAAAGGTAGTTAGGTACTAAACTGGAGATAAATTAGTAATACATCTAAGAACAGTATTCTGAAAGAATATAATTTAAACTTTTGAATTAATTTTCAGCAGAAAGAATTTCTCACACATAAGTTTCTGAATGAAATCAAATGACTACACCAATTCTTTTTTTCTAGAAAATATCAATTTATTTCACTGATCTGAATTTTTCTTTCAAAAACAACATAAAAAAAAGAAAGCAAATATGTCTAAATATAAAAAGAAAAAATTTTTAAGAGTTTTTTTCCAGAAATAGGCTGTAAAAGAGTTACTGAAATCAGAAATTCTCTACCTAAAAAAAATTTTACTTATTCCCAACACAATTTCTGTCACTTTTTCCCCTGATTCTGATCTGTCTGAGCTCACTGGGGAACTGCCTTAACGAGGCAAACATCTCGAGGGAATTTGCCCAGAATACAATAGTTTATGAGCCATCCTCATGCATGGCACCTATATTACTGCCCTGGTTTTGTCTGGGATAGCTAATTTTCTTCCTAGTAGCCAACACTGGACTGTGTTTTGTATTTAGGATGAGAGTAATATTGATAACACATTGATGAGAGTAATATTGATAACACATTGATGTTTTAGTTGTGGTTGAGCAGTGCTTGCCCTAAGTCAAGGACGTTACAGCTTCTCATTCTGCCCTGCCAGAGGAAGGGCTTGGAGGTGCACAAGAAACTGGAAAGGGACACAGCCAGGACAGCTGAATGAAACAAGCCTAAGGAATATTCCATAACAATATGGCATGCTCAGCATACAAACCAAGGAAAAACTTGCTTTGGGGCTGCTGTTCCAGAACAGTCTGGGCACCAATTTGTTAGTGGTGAGCAATTGCTTTCTATTTACATCACTTGTTTATCTTGTTTTTTATTTCTCTCTATTTTTTGTTATTTTCCTTTTCATGACAATTTTCATTATGAACATAATTACTGTTTGTTATTATATTTTACTTCAATTATTAAACTGCTCATATCTCAATCCACAAGTTTCTTATTTTTCTGATTGTCTTCCCCATCCCACCATGGATAGAGGGAATGAGCAAGCAGCTATATCGAGCAGAGTTGCCATCTGGGGTTAAATCCCAGCAGTTACAAGTAAAGATTTGGATATTTGGGCAATCAGTCTTTTCTGATTTTGTCATGGAGAGGGTTGCCTGTTAAGAGTGAAGTGGGCAGAAGAGTAGGTAGCTATAGAGGTAGCCGCTAGGCAGCTTTCACATAATTTTCTTCCCCTTGCAACCTCCCGGGAAATGCTTGTTTACTAATTGCAAATTGCAAGTGCCTGAAAAAAAACCAGTTCTAGTTTATAAAAAAGGAATGTTTTATGGAAGGAAAAGTAATAAACAATCCCTTGTTCCAAAATATCATTAGATCTACTCCATGTATGTATTTGTTGCTGGTGTTCAGGCACAGTTAGGGTGAGGTTGGAAATGATGCACTGAGAAATAGGTCAGAAATAGTAGAAAGGGTTGAACAAGGTTCTGCAAGGTGACACTGTGCAATCCCAACACTGTACAATACCTTGAATGCTCTGAACTACCTTTTCTAATGTGTTGTCAGAGAAGAGGTAGGTCAGTGCACAGACTGGAAGCAACGGATTTCTGAATGACCCATGTGAATCTGACAATGTTTCACCTTCCCCATAGGCTGTGCTAACACTGCTGTTCAGGGACTAAAATATTAATCTCACAGTTGCATGGAATTTGCAAGCACAGAAATGTTTCCTGGGTTTGTAAAACGTGTTGGTATTAAACTTTGGCCCAGATGCATCAATCGGAATATCGGTTCCAGCAGCACCACCGCTTATTCACAAATTTTACTCTTGGCTCTTCTGGCTTCAGGTATTGGGTGGTAAAGTGACCTGGGCAAGTAACGACTGAGGTATAGCCAGAAAGAGTAATTGTGATAAACTCAATTACAATACAGGGTGATGCGAATATCTGTTAGGACAATTCCAAATGAAAGTATTCTTGAATCCAGTCATTGGGGTGTAGTAGAGGAGTCTGTAAGGACTATCACATTTTGGGTATCCTGTGTAGTCTATAAACCAGCTTTCTCTATAACACTCCGAGGAATATACCAGAGTCAAAATAGCATAGTAAGGAAATCTGTTCTCAAGTGTGCTCCAAGTAACACTAATTTTGGACAATATCCAAGTCTAATGTTGACTAGATAAGGACTACAGCTTCCTTTATATTCAGAAAGAATGCTTTCAAGGACAAATAGCTCTGCAGTAAAGCACAAGAAAATGAAACATCAAGTGCACCAGAACACAGGGAAAGTTTAAGGGAACAAATTCCTGCTACTTTTTAATATCATATTACATTATTATTGCTATTGCTTTGACTTTTATTAAGCAGTAATATGGGGGATCTACCACATTTACTTAACCACCAGCTTATTGGGTCACTTGTAGTTTCTGTAAATGGCTATGTAACTTATCATTTCATTGTCTCTTCTTTATGAAACATATGAAAAGGAGTATAGTAATAATGTCTTTTCCCTCACTGTTCACAGCTTAATTCATTTCAATTTAGGCGAAGAGGACGTAAAGTTCATTCAGAATGCTGCTTTATTTGATTTAACAGATTTTTGCTCCCTCTTAGCACTGTGGTATAGAAATATTCAGAATAAAAGGCAGAAAAGAATACAGCTCCTAGGTCTTTGAGACTTTTAGGTTAATTTTGTGGGGTTAGATCCTATGTAATCACTTTAAATTATTTTATTTATCTATACATCTGGGATTTTTTTAAAAAATAAATCTTTCCTACATGCAATTTATATACATTCCCATAAAAGTGATGCCCAGAAAGCCATAGAGCTTTGTTATGTATTTGATAGCTTTTGCATTCTTGGGAAGCAAACAGCTACAGAAGCATCAAGGCAACAGAGAAAATGTCCTCTGTTTCTCAGGGATAGTTGGATATCCAGCTCCTAAGATGCCTTCCTAGACCATGTCTGACATGCGATTTCCCTTCAGTCTGTTTTAATTGTTCAAACTACCTTGTTCTAGGGTATAATGATTAGGAATTATTATTTTAAATGGATGTCAGACATTCAGCTAAAAGTTAAAGCAATAACAAGCAAACAAGGAAATTTTAAGTAATCATAAGCAAGTTCCAATAAAAAGTGTTTAATTACTAATTGAAATTTAATATTTTTATTTTGACTGTCCAGTTCTACACATATTATAGCATCTTCTACAGTTTTTCATAGCTACTGAAGCACAATCCATGAGGCAGATCATCAACCACTTCAAGTTGTACAACTCCATTCCTATCATCAATTTGGACAATATATATTTGATTATAGTTGGCATGAGGGATTGAAGCACATTACAGATAATTTTGGTAAAATAGTGTATGGAGCATTTTATAACCTATGTATTGGAGAACCAGTTTCTGTCCTTCTGCTCTCCCTATGTGTTTCTCTATATTTGACCTTCTTAAATGCATGCACGCATACAAGTAGAAAAAAAATGTTAACCCTTCAGAACTGCTCCCTAAGCAACTCCTGGTTTTTTTACATCCACAAAAAAAGATTAGTTAGCACCTGCTGAAAGTGAACAAAAGAACACAAGACCAGGGCAGTTCATATAGTACTCTATTGAATGTGTTTTTCTTGGAAAAAAAAAAAACTATAAAAAGAAGAAGGCGTACATTGTGAGGAGAGAGGTTTACTTTGCTTTCATTATGGATTCCTAAATTCTGTTGGGTTAATAATCTGGTTCCTTACACTGAAATGGAGTATGACGATCTCAGGAAATTTAGCACTATCCTTTCTTCCCTCACTCCCTCCCTCCCTCTCTCCCTCTCTCCCTCCCTCCCTTTTTGTCATGAAAAAGGAAGAGAGAGGTCTAAATTGCTTTTCACTCAGCCCACAGAAAGACTAAATTCAGAGATGAAATAGAACCGAGAAAGCTGATGGAAAGAGTTTCATATTAATTATCAGAAAAGCAGATGGTTGCAAAAAGCCTCCTAAAATCCAATGCACTTCAGGTTTAATCCTTTCGTGTCATCAATTCTTGGCCACACCAAATGAATGATTAAAAAAATAAAGAAAGAAAATGAGAAGACGGAACTATGAGATGGGACAAGTGAAAAGAGGTGTGATACAACTGCAAACAGAGGTGAGTAAGAAGAAAAAAGTAGAAAAATAGAAAGACAGTGAAGATATTTGTATTAAAAGGATCAAAGAATAAGTATGAAGTGTTGAGAAGAAGGTGAGAAATGATGGTGGGAATTGGGGGAAAAAAGCAAAGGAAAAGGACCAATAATTGAATGAAGAATTAAAATCTACAGCGTTACAAGTTGAGCTAGAGTGCGAGGACAGAGGAGATGAGTAGACAGAGATAAAAAAGTCTTTAAAAAGTAAAATCAAGTAACATATCAAATAAAAAGGAAATTAATAGACTTTAAATTACTGAAAAGGAAGTAATCGTAAAAGCATAAAAAAAGGACAGCTATTGTTGGTAGTTGTGCATAGCAGTAATCATATTGCTATAATGTTTAATCACCACATTGTAAATAAGACAGAAGATGTTTATGGTACTCTATTTCAAGAAAAATATCTAATAGGAAACTCTGAATACACTTCAATTAGAAGTTTCTTGTCCAAAGCCATTTTTAACAGTTGGAACTTTCGTATTGTAATTCCTCTGTACTCATCACTGGTGACACCAGACCTCCAATCCTGTGTCCATTTCTGGGCCACTCACTGCAAGAAGGACACTGAGGCACTGGAGCATGTCCAGAGAAGGGCAATGAAGCTGGTGAAGGGTCTGGAGCACAAATCCTATGAGGCGCAGCTGAAGGAGCTGGGGTTGTTTAGCCTGGAGAAAAGGAGGCTCGAGGTGACCTTACCACTCTGCCACCGCCTGAAAGGAGGATGTTGCCAGGTATGGGTTGGTCTCTTCTCCCAGGCAACCAGTGGCAAGACAAAAAGTTAGAGGCTCAAGATGTGCTGGGGAGGTTCATGTTGGTCATCAGGAAGAATTTCTTCACTAAAGATGTAGTCAAGCACTGGAATGGATTGCCCAGAGAGGCAAGGGAATCACCATCCCTGAAGGTATTCAAGAAATTCCTGGAAGTGGTACTTAGTACCATGGTCTAGTTGATGAGGTGGTGTTTGGTCAAAGTTTGGACTCGATGATCTTGGAGGTCTCTTCTAACCTTGATGATTCTGTGATTCTGTGAGACTAAAGAAACCAGGTTGTGCCAGGGGAGGTTTAGATTGGACATTAGGGAGAAGTTTCTTCCTAGAAAGGATGGTCAAGTATTGAAATAGGCCACACAGGGAAGTAGTGGATTTGCCGTTTCTAGAAGTGATTAAACATTTATACATGTGGTGTTTGTGGACACAGTTTAATGGTGGACCTGATAGTGTTGGGTTAATGGCTAGAGTCGATCATCTTAGAGATTGTTTCCAACTTTAATAATTCTCTGGTCTTCTCTGTGGGCTGCAGGAGAATCTGTGCCCATAGTAGCTCCTCCCCTCCTTCACTAACATTGAGGTTTGTAGAGTTATTTCTCATCCTTTTTCTTTTCTTTTTTTCCTCAGGAAACACACTGCTGTACAACACTTTGCCGCTTCTTAAAGATATTTTCCCATATACATATACAGCTTGCTGCTGCAACCAATACAAATCCAATTTCAGACAATCCAAATTCAGCGCTCAAGGAAGATTAATACCATGTTACATTCCTTAATAATGTGCATGGCTTCGCCATCCTTGTTGATAACCTCCATTCTTTTTCTCTCTCTTCTGAAGCCAAAGAGCCACTGAAGATGGCTTCATGAGAAAGGGATGTAGGATGAAAAAGTCAGAGACCAAAATCAAGTAGACAGACAACTGAGCAGACAGCACTGCTAGGTGAGGGGAAAACTGTTTCGACCAACAGAATAATATTTCAAGAAGCCAGTGGTACACCAGTATTTTTAATTGTTTTGGATAACTTACAGGAAGAAATCAGCAGTATGTTACCTGCATTGAGTATAAGTGACAAGGGTTTGGCTGCTGTGAGGGGAATAGGGGGCTGTCTGGTACTGAACAGAGCCGGTTCCAGCCTTTTCCAGCAGATCCACTGCAAGGCACAGCCAAGCTCATCATTGATACCAGTGACAACTCTGGGAAACTGTACGCAAGAAACTTTCAAATGACTCACAGAACAGTGGTTGAAAAGAAAAGAAGAGTGATAAATAACCCAAGGTCAGTGGAAAAGGAGAGTGGTGAGGTACTCCAAGTGCCAAAGCAGAAATTCCCTTAAAGGCCATGGAAAAGAACATGGAGAAGCAAGTTGTTCCCCTGGAACACAAAGATGACCACAGGGCAGTTTTTATAGGACCCCACACAGGACCAAGCGGACATTCCTTAAAAAGAGCCTGAGGAGAGCTCATGCTGGAGCAGGCTCCTCTTGAAGGACTGCAGTGCATGGAGAAGACCCACACTGGAGCATAGGAAAAGTATGAGGAGGAAGCAGTGATAGAGAGTATCTGTTCTGAACTGATTGCGTTCCCCTCATGAACAAAAGGAAGTTGATCCTTATAGACTGCAGGGGGGAAGAATTTAAGCATATAGTGACAGCTGGTAAGTGCTCTCCCTGTCTTTTTCTCAACCCACAAGCTTTTTTTTTATTTTCCTTCCCCTGTCCTGTTAAGGAAGAGGAGTGAGAGAGCAGCCGGGTTGGTGTCAGGAAGCTGGCCAAGACCAACCCACCATGTAGTTACCCAACTGGCACAGACTGCTTCTGTATTCCCACCCTTCCCATGTGAGTATGCCTGCTTGATCTCGTGCTAGGCAGCTAAATGCATGGAGTAGAGATTAAGGAAGTATTTAGATACACTTCTCCTCTGCTTTCTATTATACACAGTAATCCAAAACTTTGTTTACATGTACAAGGCACATGAAAAATGTATCCCCTGACTTCAAACCCACTCGTCTCCCACACCTGAAGGTAAATTTATCCTATTTTAAGAATAATATTTAAAACTGATTGCACAGTTAGTGCATAATGACCAATTTAGAGAAGTAGCATGAAATTTTAAGCCTGATTCTCTACTCCTTTGTCCATAATGTGATGAAATGCACCACTGCAAGGAAGACATACTGAGGGAAAATGAAAAGCAACCAAATGCAGCTTCCCATCTCTAGCTGCAATCTGTGTTTTTCAATTAGTTACCATAAGAGGATCTACATGAATCTGAGTGATAACACTATTAACACACTGCTAAATTAAAAATTATTTATATTGGTCATCTTAAATGCGAGCAAAATATTTTTTAGACACTGGGAAAAGAAAGATTGTCTTTTCTTAAAATGTGTTCAGCCTAATCCCTGATTGGAGACCCTACAGATTACCACAATTCAAATGTTCAATCATAATAATTGTGTTAGAGAATTAAAAAACAGTATTGGGACTAATTTTGTAACCTTCCACTTGAAAATCCAGGCTCCCTTAGTTATCTTCAGTCAAGCCATACAAGACTCAGAGGGAGCCATAAAAAGAACTAAAAATAACCTTACATAGCTTTTCTAGGCATAAAACTGTCATACTTTAACCTCAGAATCTTCCTGGGACAGAATTAAATTCTGTGTCTGTCCCACTTGGACAAGGAAAAATTTCTTCTCTAAAACCTTGTTTTTAGAATTAGGTTTTATGTACAATTAAGTGCACATAATCATCTTTAAACTTTGTGTAGGCTCGTAAATAACCTGACAGTGCGAGCAGGTGTGAGGAATGGATGCACGAGTGCAATGAGTCATCAGGCAGCCAAGTGGCAGGTAGATTCATAAGGCCAAGAGCAAGTGGGGCTCTTCAGTAGGAGAGTGTAAGTCAGTATGTTTCACAGTAGACTTCAGACCCTAAGTGTGTTGACTTTTTTCATCATAATTAAACTGATATTACATGAAAAGGGAGGATGCTTTTATGTTAAGCCATGATAGCCTCTATGTTAAACATCTCAAATTTTAAACAGCATGACAATCCGATTTATGTTTTTTAAAGATAAACTTTTGCTTTCTCCATATGAGGGCTGTTCACCCTCGTTCTCTGTTACTAAAAGTCCTTTGAAGTAGTGGAGTTATAGCAACCAAAACTGTTAATGCTGAGGAAAATTAACTCCTTAGTGGAGTACATATCCTGAAATTTCCAAAATTAGTATTCCCTCAAAATAGCATATTAGGAAGCACTGCAAAATGAACGCATTCTTTTTTAAAGTTAAATTATGTTGTAATATTATCTATTAATCAATATTAATAACAATTGTCATAATCATGAAAAATAGTCTAGAACCATTTACTTGAAAAAAAGTTTTAAAAAGAAAATCAGAAGAGAAAGATTGGACAGAAGAAGGTGGGCAATATGATTTTGAAGGACAATCTTATACTTGTAACACAAAACGAGAAATGCTTCATACATTTATGCACCATGGCAACTCTATAAACTTCTGTTTTCCATTTCATTGTATTTTGTAACTCTCAGAATTAATTGATATTCTTCAACTGTTCTTCATTTTCATTTTGAAAGAGACAAAGGATTTCCCGCATGAAAATTCTCCACAAAGATTACCAGGGTTAGCTTCATGATAAAGACATTTTCAAATCAAACACAATTATTATAATATGATCCATATTAGATTCTGGTACTTCTACATCTTGATTAGCATCAAATTTATGGTATTGCAGAATTTTATTCTGCCAGTTATAAATTAACAATTATTATTGGTTTGGGTTTTATGATCTCATACATAACACACAATGTAATAGAAATAAGCATGTTTTTTTGTGCTGAATGAATACTTTATACAGCCTTGATAGATCCTTACCCTGGCAAGATTAATAGAAGTACTTAGAATCTTTATATCATATAAAAATATTGAGATGGGAGGGGTGTTTTCAAGCAATCTTCTTCTTACAAAAAACCCCAAATCCACACCTAAACCAAAATCTACAAAATGTACACATTAGGTGGAAGATATCCATAGTAAGGTTTGAATGGATCATTTACATACAGAGCACTGCATTTACAGTTTGTTTTTCAATTTCTCTGGACTGCAATGTAATTTTTCAGAGTGGTTTGTTTTTGTGGGTTTTTTTGGTTTTTTGTTAGTGGGGTTTTTTTGTTCTTGTTGTTGCTGTTTGGGGGTGTTTTTTGTGAAAGAAAAATTTTTAAAAGAAAATTCATGCATGCAAGGTTCTTGAGGAAGAATACTTGAGTACGCTTTCTTTTTGAAACTTTGAAAGTGTAACACTCTGAGAATTCCTTAAAATATTCATATTTTTTTTTTTTTTTTTTTTGGTAGATCCTGGGAATTAGGCAGTCCTGAGAAATGAAAGTCTTGATTTTATAATAGGTTTTTACTTATAAAAATTTCTGTCTGTAAAAAGGGAATACAATGTTAGCATCTACAGAATAGATATATGGGGGCAGGGAAGTTCAGTCAGTTATATAAAGGCAGCGTGGTACATTAGTTTTGAGATCTCACACCACAGTGATAATGAACACTAGTAATGAACACATCCGGCAGTCAAAGCTGCAACAATTTAAAAAGTGGTAGGTCCAGGACTTTCATTGAATCCATTAACCTGAATTTGGTGTTTGAATTGGGTGCTGACTTGCGGAGGAGATTATAGCTGGAAGGATGTGAAAGAAGGCGTGAAAGAAAAACTTATATACATATACACACACATATATATATACATAATATAATATATTAATGTTACTCCTACAAATACCCTTCCTAATGTATGCAGCTTTCCACCACTGCCAAGCATCTTCATCTAAAGATCTAATCAATAGGAACATTTATTTGCTGTTATTCAATTTTCAGGGATACCATGGGGATCAATTTATCACAAATTGTTCATCGATTTCCATAATTGACATGCTTTCTCCAAATTATGCAAAAGGCAATTACATTACTAGTGGCTTTACTATTTTGAACTATTTTGTGTAAAAGAAAACAGGATAAATAAATGAACACTAGCACTATTTAAAACTGGTGTTACTTTGACTTTTTCTTGACAGTGATAATACAGCATGAGTCATTGCAAGTATCTGAAAACGGTGTATACCTTAGCTATCTGTCTAGAGGTAAGATTATGTTAAAGTCAAAAGAGCCTTGACTTATTTGCTCACAAGTAGGAAATTTTAAAGGCATATGTGATATCCTAGGGTGTTTTCTTGGCTTTTATCTGCCAGTTGACAGCCCATGAGTCACCACTGGTTTTGTTTGACCTATCAGCTGCTTACACTGAAAATCTTGTGGACAAACAGGAAAAAACCCTAGAACTTCTTTTTTTTTTTTTTTTTTTAGTAATTAAAATACTTATAGTTCATCCAAACACTTATTATTTCTTCAGATTCAATTGTTACAGAACAACAACAATAACAAAACAAACAGAAAAGATAAAATTAGTACCTTTTTAGGAGGAAAAATGTTTTATAGTAGGCAGCAGTTCTTTGTTCTCCTGATTATCCCTGAAATGTGCTTCATCCTACTCTACTTAAGTCAGGGCTTATTTAACTGACTCTCTGTGAGCTGTTTAAAGACATAATATCTCCACTCCTAGTCTGTGCCTCTGGCATTGTCGTATCTTGCATCTACTCCCCCTTTAAAGTATCCTCTGTTCCTGTTTTTCAAGGCTTATGCTGTCCTAATAGACCTGTATTTCTCTGTACTACACCACTCCATTAGAGTTATAAGTGTATCATCCTGAAAAAAATAGTTACTTGTTTCTCCTGTTAAATGTAAAACTGTTCTGTAATACAAACATAAGCAGAAAAATAAAATCAACAAACAAACAAACAAACACAAAAAACCCCAAGCAGATTAACCACAGCTAAAAAGTTATAAATGAACTGTGTAAAAATGAAGACCTTGGGTTTTAAAAGAATTTGAGGCAAAGAAAGTCTGACAAGTCTCATTCCCGAGGCCCTTCGGAAGCCGTACAAAGACTGTAGCCCGTTACTTAGTGTCAGTACTGTATTACTCGTCTGCATGACTCCACAGCCTGAAATGAAGTTACCTCCATGTAGGGGTTGCCGGGGGGTTCAGTGATCTTCTCAATGTTTAGCAGTGTGTAACATATCCATGTGCAGGGGAATACTTGGTTCCAGCTAGTTCGCTGTCTCCTCATTACTTCAGGAGCTGAGCAGTTTCTGAGACGTTCTGTGGTAGCTATGTAGTGCTTAGCACAACAGTCTCAAACAGCAATTTAGTATCATTTGAGATATCCTGGACTACGAATCTTGTTATCTACCTATCAGTGTAGAGCAGTGTGGTGAGCTGACCTTGGCTGGCCATGAAGTGCCCACCAATTCTCCCCCTCCTCAACAGGACAGCAGAGAAAATACAGCAAAAAGCTGATGGGATAGATAAGGACAGAGAGATCACTCTGCAATCATTGTCACAGGCAGAACAGACATGACTAGGGGAAGATTATTTTATTGTCAATTAATAACAGAGTAGTATAACAAGAAAATAAGAACAAATCTAAAAACATAGGTTCCCCCAACCCTCCTCCCCCCCCCCCCAATTGTCTAGTCTCAACTTCACTCTGGATTCTTCTACCTCTTCCCCTTTGATCTGTTAAGGGAGGTGAGGAATGGGAGTTGTGGACAGTTCATCACAGGTTGTGTCGTCTGTTTCTTCCTCCTCACACTCTTCTTCTGCTCCAGCATGGGGCGCCTGCTCCAGAATGCAGTCCTGCAGCAGTGTGAACCCCAGGGACTCCCAAGTCACGCCAGAAAAACTGCTCCTACATGTGCTTCTCTCCACAGGCTGCAGCTTCTTTCAGGATGCTTCCACCTATTCCATTATGGGGCCCTCCTTGGCCTGCAGATGGATATCTACTCCACCATGGACTGCCACAGGCTGCAGGGAAACAACTTGCATAGCCATGAGCTTTACCAGAGGCTGCAGGGGAATCTCTACTCTTCCCTCCCTCTTCTTAACTGACCTTGGTGTCTGCAGGGCTTTTTCCCTCATATTTCCTCACTACTCTCTCACAGCTGCTGCTGTCCAGTGTTTTATATCCCTTCTTATATATGTTATCACAGTGTTTTATATCCCTTCTTATAAATGTTATCACTATGGATGCCACTGATAATCTCAGCTTTGGATCCCTCTTGGAGCTAGCTGGAGCTGGCTCTGTCAAACATGGCAGAGCAAGCTTCTCACAAAAGTCACTTTGGCAGCCCTCGCACTACCAAAACCTTGCCCTGTAAGCTGGGTACAAGGAGCAAAGGTTTCCGTAGAGTCTGCATCATATCTGCCAGTGCCAAGGAGATGTCTCAGATACTCCAGGTCATTTTAATTAGCACTTGACACTTACAGTAGGGCAATCATACAAAGCCTATAGGCAATATGAAAACTCTACAGCTGGCCAAGCATATTTTATGCTGAGACAAATAATTCAGGAAGCTCAGTTGGCTCAGCTGTTGATTAGAAGCTTAGTTCACTTGCCTTAACTTTGGAGAGTAGTGCCATTTTAGATACTCTGAGGAAACACAAGATGTCACAAGAATAGTTGCCAGATATCACAGAGGATGCACAGAAACAATGTATTTGATAACCAGGAGTGGAGGTTAATCCTGGAAGATTTTAGTACTGTAGAATTTAGTACTGTAGAAATTAGTACTGCCTTGAAATTAGAAGAGATATATTTTTCCTCTAATGTTGGTTTTCTTTTTATTTTTGCTTTTGTTTTTGTTCTCTTCTCAATCCCCTCCTACTTTGCTTGAAGATACTGACAAAATATAAACTGTTTTGTAAAGCAACACATCAAACCTTTAAAATCCTTTTCATACATTAAATATAATCATGTAACTTAATGTTTCTAATTCTTCAGTGTCTAACATACTGTGATTATTTGCATCCACAGAAAATTAGTGTACAGTGGAAGAAGCATTGTATTATCTTCATCTGCTAGTGTCTACTCTTACTTTGTTGAGGAATGAAAAACTACAGGCGACAAAGAGAAGATTATGTTCCCTCAACCTGGTTCTGTAGTAACTCCCAAGAATTTGTATTAGATCTTGTAATAATGGATGAGAAGGCTCGAGAAACATTAGTCAAGATTGTCAACATGCAAGGAATCACCAAGGCAAGGTATTATATCCATATTTCATTAAGATAAAAATAGTTCCTTTACACTAAAAACTTGTGAAGATTGATCACTGGAGGCAAACTTCTTTATGAAAGAGATTTTCAGAGATATAAACAATTTTATGCTTCCAATTCCCATTTACTTTCAATAGGAATTGGGTGCCTGGCTGATCTTTGTGTCTTACAAAATTGTAAGTGGTGGTTTCTTTTTTCCTCAATCCTACTGTCCGGTCATGTCAATAACATTTGTCATTCTTATAATCAATCAGCTAATTTTTGAAATTTATTGACTAATGAACTGTTATATATTTTTTAGGCTGCTATGAGAGTATTCCGTGTAATCAACAGACTCATCTAATTCTAATAAAGAATCTTAGTGACAAGAAGTATATGAAATATCTATTTTAATCGAATCTGCTTTAATGTAATCTGGTACTTCTGAGGAAGATTGCTTTATGGCCATTTACTGACTTCATTTCCTATGTATGAATCCAGAATAGTGGTGAGCAAGCAATAAAATCAAGATACAGAATAGATACCTAGTTCAAAGGATTCAAAGACGGTGAAAACTCATGGTTCAAGTGATAGAGAGGAACCAAAAAATGAAAGTAGGAGTAAAACATATCACATTGTTTCACAGCTACATAGAAAATGCTACTAAGTAGCATAATATATACATTTTTAATCCCCAAGACCCAGAATAGAATATGCAGGGCACATCTTTTCTTCAGCACAACATTAATCTCCATTGATTTTTCTGTGGCCATGCATGAGAGTCAGACAGTGCAAAAAAGGAGTCAACAGTCATTGATGTCACACACTTTTAGTCAACAGGTCAAAAGGGATGCAAATTAATAAAAAAAAGGTTAAAAATCAATCATCTGAGATTAGACCAGCAATGTTGTTTCCCTTTTTATCCCTTCTTAACTAAAAGGAGGAATCTTTGTTAATGACACAATGATTTTTTCCCAGTCAGTTGGCTGAGATTTTGTGCTTTTGTTTTTGTTTTTTCCTGAGATGTTGCCTTATCCTTAAACACTATCCAGAAGGCAGCTTGCTTCATGATAAAAACAAACAAATGAACAAAACCAAACAAACAGAACTTTGCTTAACCAAATACATTTAATGCCTCCTAAGACTAAGGTTGTAAATGATGGTCCAATGCAAAGGTGATCTGTGAAATACACAGGTCCATCAAAACTATGAATGTGAGAAAGTAGCAAAAGCACCAAGTGTACAATCAGTTGGTCAATTACTGGAAAATGAAGGAACAGAGCCCTTGGAGCTGGGTAAAACTGGTTTTAGTGATAACAAAGAAAGCATAGAACAAATCTTCCACATATATAAAATACAGTAAGTTTGGATATAACAGGAAAGTTTAAAACCATGCAGAAAGAGCAAGAAAGCATCAATGTTAACAAGCAGAAAAAATCTCAGGCAGACCTTGTATGAGGAGAGAGAAGCCGTTAAGGTTAACAATACACTGCACTCAGAAAGGAACATGGGATACAAGACACTGTAACCTCCCTTGTTTTCTCTCTAAAGAATTAGAATGCACAAGGACAGTGTAAAGCTCAGAATAACAACAAAGACAGGTGTAAATTCTAGACATCCTCGAGCATTACTAAAAATTAGATATAACTAAGTAAGTGGATAACTTGGAGTAGAAGCATTCTCATATTTCTAATTAGATTAATAATTCTCTGATTAGACTATTCAGGTTTTAGTTAGACTAATGCTAAACCCTTGGATTTTAATATAAAGTGTATTCTTTGTTCTTACTAAATTTCATGTGATCAGGTTCCTTGCACTAATATATTTGCTTTTTGCTTTTAAAATTTTTGAGGCAATATCTGGGATTTCATACAGGAGGAACTTTATAACATTAAACACTTGGATAATAGAAAATAGATTAAAGCAGTACAAAATGCAAGGTCCCAGGAACTTCTGTCATTAGGCAGAAAAGCCATCAGCTGGACACACTTGGAAAGTAAACAACAGCAGTCACCTTAAGGGATCATAGAATGATGATCCACCCTTTACATGATGTAACTATTAAAAAACCCTCTAAGATAAATTACATAGATACTTCCAGTAACAACAGAGAATACTCAAATAATTTCACAATTTACTTCTAGACTAAGGCAGAATAAGTTACACTGAATGGTCATCTGTTTAAAATGAAAATAAACTGAAACTTGAAGCAAAGATGACTGGTAAGTCTCTATTATATGAGAGAAGATAATAAGCCATTTGAACAGAACAAAGAATGAGACGAGTATGATTTTCCTTTATAAACATTGAACAGAACAAAGACTGAGATGAGTATGATTGTCCTTTATCAACATTCATGTTGTGAAACACATTGGATGAAAAGCTATTTTTTTCTAAAAAAACAGTGGTGGCCAAAAGAGAAACTGATAAAATCTGTAAGTTCACATTTGAAATCAGGACCATTAGAGATGTAAAATTTTGGAGAAATCTTACAGTAAAGGCAAGAAGGAAAAAAAACCAAAACAAAACAGTTACTGACTCACTATGAAGTATGCAAAGTAATGGTTGCTGTTGCAGGGAAGTGACTTCATTACCAAAAATTTACTTCTCACCTCTGTTTCTTATAATGCTACAAACAGTTGCATTTTGTTCTACGAATACATTCAATAATTTTTGAAAACATTTCTAGAGCAAAAAAAAATTTAGATGCAATGGAATCTGTTGTGTCTAGCTTGAAGATATGTATTATACAAACTTGGCAACAATCAAAATATTTCATACATATATAAAAAGCAACACCATATTTTTATGTGATTTGATGATTTGTTTCCTATAAAACTAACAGAGAGCTGAAAGAAATCTCTTCTCTCTTTCCCACCTAATCACCTACCTATTAATATGACAGTAGAATTGACTTGATTGTCACAGAATCTTAAAATACTTACTGTAAAGCAGTCCATATAGTTTGCATTCTACTGGTGTGGAAAGGGCATTCTGACATGTCAATTAAACGTATATTCAAATCTCTATTAAGTCCACAGAAAAGATTCTCAATGAAAAAATAAAGATCTTTCAAAAAGTTTAAATTTGTAATATTTCTACATTCATGCATGATTTTTTTTCTCCTAACTCTAGAAGAATAATAGCATTTGTGTGCTGTCACCACATTATGAAGCTACTTTAAATAATATTTAAGATATTCATCTATCCTAAATAATGAACGACTGCTTTCCAGAGAGCTTCAAAGTATACTAGATTTAGAGAAGTCAAGAGGTAAGACACATCTCTTAAATCCTATCAGAATAACAGTTGAGAATGTAGGAATGACAGCTATTCAGTGCCAATAGGATCTTTTTTAATCACTTCACAATTTTTTTCAGTTTTATTAAATGCTGGCTTCTGCTTTGTTATCAGCACCAGCGTAAGATTTCTGTTCATTCTAGCAGTTCTGCCTAGAAAGTTTCTTCATACATCTAAAATTACATGGAAAACATTATGCCAAAGTCTATAAAATTTAAGTTATAAAGATGAAATTAATGTTTGTCATAACATTACAACAACTGTGTGCCTGTGTGTCTATGTACAGCCCAAATGCATTTAAATTCCTTAGGCATTCCTAAGCAGCTGTACAGCTACTCTCTGCATAGGTGAGACAATGGATAGATTTGAAATGCTGCACCAGCTTCGGACAAGAGGATTGACTCTTCCCACTATATCTACCACCTTTACAATTAAGCACTTGTATAATAGTTCCAGGTGAATATTTCAGACAGTTCTGCCTATGCCCCCAGGCAGTTCCTGCTGTGCTTAGTCCGAATGGAGACAAACTTCCTGTCCTTATGTATTACAGAAATGTTAACTAACATGCTGGGTAGAGAATATGGTCACCCCAAGAACTTCACAAGTCAATACCTGATGTAGAATTTACTAAACTATATGCAAATAGTTTTAAAAAGCCTGTAAAAATGGTTTCTGCAGATGCAGTAGTGGTCATGTAGGACTGGGCTTTTTTGATGTAGATAAGTTCAGAGGTATTTTGTACACATGTAAGATAACAGAAATTCGTCATGCATACCCTGAAGTGGCCATGCAGGATAATGGGCCAGATGGATTAGAAGGGTTTGGCAAAAGTTTGAGGTCTGTCACCTGAATCATGCAGCAGAGATTCTGGTAACCATCCGTACAGTTACTGGTTGTCATATTCAAGATGTTTGATACCCAGTGGGAGTATTACACTACATAAGATATGCCAAACTTTTAAAAATTCTTTTTTAAAAAAATAACTCTTTCCACAAGTCTTTGTGCTACATTATAGACAGTATAAAATGTCTTGCACAAGAGTTGTGGATTCTACAACAATGAAAAACAGTTAAAAGAGAATAAGTACAAATGGAACAGTTAGAAATATGACTTGATGTCGACTTTTCTGCTGGAGGTTGGATAAAATATGTTCGAGTGAAAACCTAGCCAATTTTGTTAATTATATGTTTTGTCACTGTCTCACTGGAATTAGGTTTTATCAAACTAAAGGAAATTAAGACCTCAGAACATTTTTATAGACTTGAACCTTGTATTTTTATGTTCCTTGTCATATCTTAGTTAAGTTTAATAATTATCAGTTGCAGAAATTATTAATTGAATTTTATTTTTCAATGTAATGCTCAAATGCCCAGTGTTGTCAGGTAGTGTTATATTTGTTGACTGCTGAATCACAGACCTGCTTCAGAATTGCTGATATGCTTCTTCATTATGAATATCTATGAGAGAACACATCTGCACAGATAACTATGGCTCAATTTCCATTTGTATTGCATACTGTAGTTAATTAATTAAAATGTCCTTGGAAACTAATAGTAAGAATAAAACCTTTACATAGGATTTACTTTACTCTCAAAGTAATTTAGATAAACACCTTTAATAGTATTTTCCCATTTTGAACATTGCATTCTGACACACATCATGCTTATCATTTTAATTTCAGTAATAATGCTCTCATAAGTAGATTCCCAAACATTGTCAGAATGAAGAAACAATGAGTTATGCTTAAAAATGGCGATGGAGTAAATAGAATTCAATGAATTTCCTCAGTGTCGTTTTCAGCTACATTATTGCCATGATCTATGAAGTGCTTTTTAATTTTCATCCTTTTCTTCAAAGGTTATACCTTTCATTTTAAATTGGGAATTAATGATCCCAGGTTTGATCACTTGAAAAAGTTACATATTTTCTGTAATATAGAATACTGTCTCACGGCAATTTTTTTCATAAACTACAGTCTGGAGCACTAAGAGAGAACAGTACAGCTTCCTGATAAGAGCAAAACTTCCTTGTATTTTCAGTTTATGACAGAGCTTGGACATTCCAACTTGTCCAGTGATGCAAATACAACACTACTTTAAATACTTGAGAAGATTTTTGCTTTGTAGAAAATATTTGTATAAAGTTCTTTTAAAAGTAAATAACATAAGGATAGAATGGCTCTTAATAAGAATGATGATTCAACAAAGTAAAGAGGATGGGGACACCAATGCCTTGATCTGATAGCCACAGAATTTTAATTCACATTCAGGTGCCATTTATTGGCACTTAAAAGTCATACGTATAGTACATTTTATGCCTTAGACTCTCTCTCAAATGTTGTTTTTCTTATATTGTTGAAGAAAATATTTACTTTCAAGAGACTTAACCCGACTTTTCACGGTCTTTATCCTCTTGCTTTTTAAAAAACTATAAGTCCTTTGTCCTAGATGGCTATTCTATGAAAAATTATAATAATGAATTAAATGGGCAAGCTAATCCCATTAAGTGGACAAGTCCCATGGAAGACACGGGAAAATGTGTGTAGCTAACCACCAGCATAATCAGATGTAATTGCTTTAAAAAACAACATTCCCTTATAAACCATTGATGCTGAATTTGTAGTCGGATATATAGATGAAGTCAGGGAGTTAATTTCTTTCCATATCTGTGACATCATTGTTGTTTCTTATTGTTGGAGAATGTGTGTTATTGTGTGGCCTAAAAATATATATCTGTATAGCTTGCATAGCCATGAAGAGGCAAAAAAGTCACAGCCTTTTTACATGCTATTGTGTATTTCACATAATTTTGAACACTAGCACTGAGAGAATTTATTGTTTGTCATAGTCTTCCCTAGTAAATTTTAGTCTGTGATGTTTAATCCAACAGTTCTTTGTCTCTCTCTGAATCCAAGTGGGATGCAGGTGCCTGGACATTGATATCCAGAGACATTTTAGACATCTACAAGTATCCTTATTGGTCTCTATCTGCCACATTACATAGACAGGAATCCCCTACTGTTTTTATACAAGGTAAATGACTCAGATTCCTAAGACATAACAAATTGAACTAGACATCTATGAATAGGGAAATTAATTTCTCTCTGAAAGTCAAAATACCTCTATCCACTTGAAGACGCCAGATTCATATAATACTACTGAGGAAAACCATCCCTCTAACTGCAATTAAGTTGGTCAGTGTGGATTTTTTTTTACCCGAAGAAAGCACTTAGAAAGTTAATGACACAAAAACCCCGTTTTCGGATGATGCTTTCATGCCTTTGCATATCTGCATATTTCTGTAGTCCTGTTAGTCTCATGTAAAACATGCAGTTCAATATCCAAAAGAATGGGGCTGCATGTACAAATCCACAGAGGCCTCAGTGAAACATGTTTCTTTATCCAATGTGGCTAGCCTGCATTTAAACCTTTAAATATTTAAGTGCATATTCATTTCAACCATACATCTTCTCTAGAGCATAAATGCTCCTCACAATGTTATCACAGTTCTTCTACTATGCTTTCATTTTTTTAGCCAGTCACTTCTGAATTTAGAATTTAAACCTCCATAAATATGTTGGTAAATAGCAACATCCAGAAACAGGTTGCAAATCCCACAGTTAGGTTTTTCCCTAGCCATGATTTATGCACATTATGACTAAAGCACACATTATTCCCCACTGTCTTCTTAAAGCTTCTTCTACCCCTTCTTTCTTATATAGAAACTTATCAGTATTGTCAGAGAAGGGTTACTGCTGGAACAAATCCACCAGTCTGGACTTGCTGGGGACAAGGGCTTCTGGAGGTACCATTTTTTCCCACAGAATATGGAGTACTGTTTTAATCTTTAATGACAATGAAGAGATTAATTCATTATTTTAAGTTTCCTGTCTTGGACATGATTTCAAAATGGACCCTAACCAAAGTGATAACTCTAAAACCTGTTCCATAGAAATTGTGACCATAATAAAATTACATTTTTAACATGACATCAACGTTTTTAAAATGACATTTAAAATGACAATAAAATACTTTTAAACAGAAAAGGTTAAAAAATGTTTCCTTAGATTCACATGGGCTCTCTGAGTTAACAATGTGTGTGTCCAGAAACCCCAGTCCAACACAACTTGTCAGAAATGTACATATTTCAGATTCACAGTGTATCATTTATTTTAACAGGTCTATGCATGTAGTCATCAGCAGTACCTCAACTGCTTGCTTGTTTCATAGCTTCCTATAGCACATCCAGAATATCTAGAAGACAGTGGGCAGACAGTTAATGGTATATATGATCTTCCTAGATAAAATGTATAAGGATTACTCTGTATCATGCAAGAGAACAAAGCTGCCATCTTGTACTTGATTGTCAAAATTGTATCAGACCTGTTTCCTGGAGCATTTAATGTATTCCTGGTGTATTTAGTGTGTATTCCTGATGTATTTATTTCCACCTCCACAAGAATACTGGAGGCTAAACTGTCCTTATTTAGAAACCTATTCAGCATGACCAAAGAAGAGCTGCTCTCTAGCCATAACTGATAAATAATGAAAGATATAAATCCTTTCTTAACCCCTCTGTTTATATTAGCTGCAAGGATTTATATTTGGTTTCTTTTTAGGGAATGATATTTTGCATTAGGTGAAAGTTTATAGTGGCAAAAATATGCCATATAAGCATTGTTCATGACATTTTGTGAAATGTTAGTATTTACTTTTTCTTGTAATTTTCACTCTTGATCCAACTCAAGGATCATGACTGGTTGAAAAGAGTTTCTATTTTATAATAAAAAACCCTAGATCAAAAAATAAGCCCCATCCTCAAATCACATTTACATTTAAATCTCTGTACCTGAGTGGTAGTCTTTCCTACATACCAACTTTTCCGCTATTCATTTCCTTTGGTATTTTCAAGGCCAGAGGCCAAAAGAAAAAGCACAGTTGTGTATGCAGTTCTGAGAGCTGAACACCACATACTGCTTTTGAATAACAGATGATTTCTTTTGCAGGACATAACTGCTAAACCCTTCCCCTCCTCCCTGGCTCTCTGGCATTCCAGCTGAGATAATCAGTAGAAAGGGACTTGGCACCAAATGTAGATGTGAAACACGATGGTGTGAAGCTGCATACAAAGCTGTTAGAGGCAGTGAAAAAACAAAGATTTGTACTAGATAAAATAAAATAAAATAAAATAAAATAAAATAAAATTAAATTAAATTAAATTAAATAAATCCTCTCTGCAATGATATAAAGGAGGAAAAAGGCAGATGTTAAGATGATGATTTTGGTGATCTGGAAATCTGGCAGTGCGATCAAAAATGGTAAATTAAATTAAGTAGAGGAGAATAACTACATCTTTCAAAACAGAGCAGGACAGGAACTCCAAGAGAGAAAGCATCATTAGAATTTGGATACATTCACTCTGCAGGCAACTTTTCCTTTCTGCTGAGGTCTATCTTACTTTAAATTATCCATTGTATCTGTTCCTCAGTTCTGTTAAAAGTCACCTGCAGCTCTGTAGAATTTGCAGTCTTCTGGAGATAATAGCAAGGGAAAAAATGAGCTGTTTGGAAATGATGAAGGAAAAGAGAATAAGCTCCCCAAGTACAGGGGAGAATTGCTCAGTTATACAACATATTATTTAAAAATGAGTTCAGGAGAGAAATGCAGATGGTGGCCTACTGCTTCAGCACAGCACAGTTTTGTCAGTGGGATGGTTTTTGAGTTGTTCTGCATTGGACTTACAACAATAACTACCAGTGAAGCACAGCTGGTATTCCGAAGGCAGAAGTGCAGTAATCCACTTATGTGAAAGAAGTGATTGTACAGGCATAATTATACAAAGATAGATTAAAAAAATTTAAAAGTCATCGTCAAGAGGAAAAAAAAGTATTTGCAAATCTATCTTTTATGCTAGATCATGGTGAGGTACTTATTTGCAATACAAAAATACAGAAAGAAAATTGTCCATTATGTGACAAAATATTTAAATTACTTCATAATAAATTTTTTTCAGATTAATTTGAATTAAAGTTTCAGTTTGAGTTTTATTTCTATGGAGAAATAGATCAGCAATACTTAGACAGCATCTGACACTTAGACACACTTAGAAAGCATCAATTACTTTGATATATGTCCTACCTGAACTAGTTCTGAATGTATTATCTCTCATACCTAATGCATTTTTAAAAATCTTTAATTCAGATGTTGCTCTTTTTCCTTTTAAAAAATAAAACAATAGAATTTAAATTTGAATTACATAGAGGAAAGAACCACCTCTGAATACTGCTGCAAATTTTGATTACTTCTTTTTGAGTGCAGAAAATGTGCATGATTATGTCAGTTTACAGTTTGGGGTGTTTTTTTAGTGTACCTTAAGTCTAAGCATATTTTGAATTCCTTCATTAAACAGTGCTTGTCCATGAAGAAATTACTGTATTGCCAGCTGTTAATTTTCAGAAGTTACAGGAAAAACTCTAGAGTCATAGGATCAGTTACAACAATGGGAATTTAAATTATAAATACATACATGTGTATATACATGTGTGCATATGTTTATGTTTGTTTCTTTTCTTGGTCAGAGACTATTTGATTGCTATTATGCTGAGTCTTATTAGGTATGTCTTGGAAATGTGTTTTATAATGTGACTGGAATTCAGAGCCTTAAGTGAAATATTACATAGCCTTACACTTGTAATTTAATTCACAGTTTTGGTATAAACCATATTTGTACTTCTATGACACAAAGGAATAGATTTAATGGTATATTTTTACTTCATTTCTGAGAAGAAATTACAGGTAAATCAGTAAATTTATATTTTATTTTATTGCTAAAAAGATATGTTAATTACAATTGAGGTAAATATAGAAGCATCTCAATCCCAGAGAAACTGAAAAAAATATTTCTAATTTAGCCCTGTGGGATATATTAATGTTATCTGACTTTTATTTTATTTCAGAATCCAGAACAATAACAACGTATCCAAGTTAATGCTACATTTTTCCATGAAAGTGTTGAGGGCTTTAAGGTTTCCCAAAATGCAATTGCAAACACATTAACATGTTCACTACTCTCACTAACAGGTTAGCTGAAAGATTCTAAAAATAACTTTATTCTATTTTCAGTGGGTTTTGTTTCATTTTCAGAGCATCCTGAAAAATAAGAAAAACACCTTGCCAAGCATTCTCTTACAGCACACTTCAAAATATTTTGAATTCTACTAATGTCAGTTTTAGCCTTCTGCCATGTAAAATTAAATTAAAGCAAAAGCAAACGACAATTCAGAGTCTCTAAACATAATGAAAAATGAAAAATCATGAACAAGAAGGCTGGTCTTGGTGACTTGGATTCTTGTAACCAAAGACTCTGAAGAGGTTGTTGCATCAAACAGAACACCAGACAAAATATTTGCCTTTCCCTCTAATTCTTTCTTTCCTATGGGAATAATACATCAAAATTTATTTATGGGAAATATATTCGTGTTAACAGTGCTAGGGATGATTAATCTAGAAAACACAAACATACACATGGAAGGATTTTTACTACGTGAATCACAGTTTTCTACAGAAGTCTGTAAATTCTCAGAAATGATTGTTGACAAACTAGTTTATGAAGTTCAAATAATATGGTACTCCTAAATAATTAAGGAAGTGAGAAGGAATATAGATTATGATCAGATATTAAAAGACTTTTTTCTGACAAGATGACGGTTTCTCTTTAATGGTGTAATTGTTGAACACTGCCCCGACTTCCTTTGCATTAACATAATGGCAAGGAGGTGCTCCATTTTACAGGAGAAGGCTGGGTTCCTTGGGACAATGAGGACTGTGACAAATTTTAATCATGTGTGTTCTCAGTTGTATTGTTTCCTTATGCTTCTTGGCCATTTAGGGATACCATAATATTTTTCCTTTAGAAAGTGCATATTCTTGATAACTATTAGCATGCTCCTATATGGCTAGCCCCACTGAAGTCAATCTATTGATTGCAGAAGTAAAGGCTTTTGTTCTCAAGACTATAAAATGCAGAAAACAGTAGAAAAACTTTTAGATACATATTTGTTAGTTTCAGCACAGCAGCTCTAATGTCTTTGCATCACTACCAGAATGCCTTTAAGAAACGGAAAATAAAATAATTCTATAAGAAATAATAATAAAATTAGATGCAAAAGAACCTAAATTTTACATTTTTGTCTGCTACTGGTAAACAGTTTAGAGACCCTGACCCAAACTTTTATAGGACCAAAGGAAAGTGGGACCTTCCTTCTCAAGATTCATTGTGGTCCCAAGATTTACTTCTGTTTTATGATCATTTCAGACAAAACAACTCCCATTCTGTTTGCAAAGAAGAACTTTTGTCTGCTATGAGTTATCCTGAAAGTAAAGCTAGATGGAGCTAGAGCATATTAATATATTGTTGCAAATTTACTTCTTATTGACTACTTGGTCTACATCATCTTGGTCAGGCCAATAAAAAGTGGAGATGCTCAAGTGTAGCTTGAGTCTGATTACTGGCCTTGTAAAAAGAAGTGCTCTTTCAACAAATATCATGGAACACTTTCCTATTAACATGAGGACTATTCAAGAATTAAAAAAAAAAAAAGAAATCATAGAAACATAATTTCCTTTTTTTTAAAAATTAAAACTCAAATCTGTTTAATTTTGCTATTTTAATTTCAATAACATAATTTCAATATCAGAGGTCCACTTTATCCACTATCCTCTGTTATGCAATCCTCCCTTATGTACCAGTCAGATGATGCTTGTGGAAAATGTGTAAGAAACTAGTTATAAATGTCCTTGATTTTATTCCTAGGGATCAGCAGCTGGAAGGCTTCCAAAGGCAAAGGTGATTCATTTGCTCCTAATGTTATATAATGTTTTGTTCCCAAAACCATGAGTTCTATACTCATTTATAGAATCCACATAGCTTTTGTTTTCTTAAACATTTTTATCAATGATTTCCATAGCTGAACTTTTCCTTATATATACATGCTGTTTTAGCCAAAATACTGTTCTGTATTCCTTGAACCTAAGATACTCTGTTTGTATTTGTTGGGGTTTTTTTGGCTGTTTTTTGTTGTTGTTTTTGTTGGTTTTTTTGGTTGGTTTGGTTTGGTTTGGTTTTTTTCTTTTTTTGCTTGTTTTTTTCTTTCTTCATGTCATGGCTTTAAAGTAAATCTCTCATCTCTTTTCTCTCATCTTTTTCATCTGGTTGAAAAGTCATCTTCTTAATTATTCCTAGAGTGGAATCTGCTTTATTCCTTTCAACAACAGCTTTGTCATTCATCTCTTTAACTCCTTTAGTTCCATGTTTTTGAAATCAACCCCCTGAAGCTTGTTGCTATTTTGTCTATGTGGGTACATCACATATTTATATTGATTCACTAGTGGTTTTTTTCCCTTGTTTCTTTGCTGATAAATTACACTGTATAATGAAGTCCTTCTGCAATCCATTGCAGATGCTACCATCTTGACTCTGTGAACAAATTAATCTGTGAAGTTTGTCACCAGCTTTTCTAAGTCATTCATGTTCCTTCTCTATCCACCATCAAAACTTGCCATCAGTTCCGACATTTGACTGGTATTTATTTATTTGTTTATTTATTTATTTATTGTGTAGTTATGAGACAACTTACCTCAGCTAAATCAGTATGTTATTCTGTAAAGGCAATAGATAATTATGTAAGAGACAAAACTCTGAAAAAATTAGTTCATATAAAGATGGACACAAAAAACTTGTAACAAGCTGGTACCTCAGCTGCCAGTGTGGGAAGTGTAGAAGTGAATATGCATGCATACAGCATTTTGACAAAGGCAATTTGCCATAAATGTAATCAATTTGGCAGCAAATGCAAATAAATGTAAAATTTGAAAGAGCTCAAGATAACTCCATTACTGAACCCTGCTTTTGTATTAACAGTGAATTAGGAATAATGAATCCACAAGACACAAAACCAACTTCTGATTGATTTGAGATTTCATATTCTTCTAATCTGAAAAAAATATTTAAAGACAGTGAGAAATACATATATATCCTGTATACTAATCTTGCCAAAGAATATTAGGAAACAAAACAATTGAAAACTTCATAATTGCCAGAATACATCTCATGCAAAATTTTTTTGTTTAATTACAGTGTCTTCTATATGAACCTTGCTGCCTCTAAGATGTTTTCACAGGCTGTGAAAAGAGACAAGAACAAAAGGTGATTCAGATATTTAATAAAACAAAGTTTAACTGTTTTTACTCTACCCAGAGGCTATTTTTAAGTAGAGCTCCTGAGGGGGTCTGTCTTGTGTCCTATCATGTTTTACACCTTTTCCAATAACCTGGAGAAGGAAGAGAAAAACTACACACTAACTAAGTGTGTGGTTAAGTCTAAACTTTATGTTTGTATGTGTGTGTATGTGTGTAAGCAGTCAGTACACAATGAAGGCACAGCTGCTGCCAGAGGGACCTAAAGAGGTCAGTGAAATAAGACAACAGGAACTTCGTAATAAGGAAATGCAAAGTCTTGCATCTGCATGTGCCAGCCCTCTGCTAGTACAGTTTGCTGATTGCCTCAGGCAATAGTAACTCTACTGGAAAAGCTGGGGTTCTTCATGCCCTGGTAGCAATGAATCCAAACACCTTACTGCACTAAAAATTCACTGACATTAATTTTATTAGTAGATAGAGGGTAGTGATCATTCTCCTTTACTCAGCATGACATTAGCCTGATTCATAGAATCATAGAGTGGCTTAGGCTGGAAGGGACCTCAAAGATCCTCTAGTTTCAACCCCCTTGACAAATCTGGGGATGTCACCCGCTGGAGCAGGTCACTCAGCCCTCCATCCAACCTGGTCTTGAACACTGCCAGGGATAGGTTATTCACAGCTTCTCTGGTCAACACGTTCTAGTGCCTCACCACCCTCACAGTAAAGAATTTCTTCCTAACATCTGATCCAAATCTAAGATCTTGTGGTTTAAAACTGTTCCCCCTTGCCCTATCACTTCCTGTGCTTTCAGAAAGTTTGTGTAAAGCCCCCTTTAAGTACTGAGAGACCACAATGGAGTCTCTCTGAGGCCTTCTCTTCCCCAGGCTGAACAACTCCAACTCTCTCAGCCTGTCTTCATAGGAGAAGTGCTCCAGTACTCAGAACATCTTGGTGGCCCTCTTCTGGATCCGTTCCAATAGGTCCATGTTTTTCATGTGCTGAGAACCCCACAGCTGGACACAGTAAACCAAGTAGTGTCTTCATGAGGGCAGAGTAGTTGGGGAGAATCACATCTCTCAATCTGCTGGTTAGGCTTCTTTTCATGCAGCCAAGAATGTGTTTGGCCTTCTGGTCTGATGGCACACTGCTGGCTCATGTCCAGCTTTTAATCTGCCAGATTTAATCCACCAGATTGAATTTTTAATCCAAGTCATCCTCCTCAGAGCTTGCTCTCAGTAAGAATTTCTCACAGTCTGAGATTGCCCCTACCCAGGTGCATCCACTCGCACTTGGACTTGTTCCCCATTAAGGTCTTGCCGGAATACTTCACTCCAGTTTAGTCACACAGTACAAAAAGGCATAGATAACTTAAGCAAGTGCAGCAGGGGGTGATAAACACCAACATAATTTTCGGCATTTAGTAGCTGAATTATATCTGGTTATGATATTGAATCCTATAAAGAGAACAAAAATACCAGTGAGAAATTATCAAATCTGCTGACATGATAACAGAAGGTGATCCATGTCTCACAACTGCACAGGAATGCTGTGAGCACAACTGCTCAATAGACCTGAAACTTAGTATTGCCATGCAGCATCATTCCAAATTCACAGCTAGCCTTGGCTACATAGTGTGTTTCAATGTACAACAATCTAGCACCATGGCATGCTTTAATGTGTGACTGTGGTGTAATGCTGGGTGATAATGAAAATATTTGGCCCAAGTCTGATAATATCTGTTCTAGAAAACCATCTGAGTATTAAATACTACTGTTTGCCTTCTCAATTGGTGACTAAAATGACTCACTTACTTGAGGTGTTTGGAAAATATTATGGGAGATTTTGATTTTTGCCTGTTAGTGAAGGAAAAACAATTCTTGTTTCTTTTGGCACTCTTAAATTAAGGTTCTATGTCAAATTTGCAGAGCTGTATTAAAGGTGGAAAGTGCACCTCAATAAAATGCTGCATTTAGATTGATCAACCAGATATTTCACTTTCAGGAGGGCAGTTTCCTTCAGCCTCACAGACACTTCTTTCAGCACTTCTCTCAGCTTAGTAACTGAACATAAAAACAGAATGATAACACTTCTGTTTCTGATGAAGAAGGTAACTAAATTTTTTCTTTGTTTTTTTTTCCCTTGCACACCTAGCGATTGGAGTTAAACACATTTTTATGTTCTTAAAATTCAAAACGGATGAACTAGGCTCAGTATTTATATAGTTCTTCTATCAGCTCAAGGTCTGACCTATTATGTTTTATCTATGGCCATTTCATGTCACTCAGAAGTCTCTGTCACTTAATAAGGTTCTTAGATTCAGCTGCAGAAAATTTTATATGTTTAAAAGAGGTTTTAAACATTCCAGATATTAAATGAAAACATTATTTTAAAAAAATGTTTTTGTCTGACCATTTGTTATACACGAGTTTGGGTGAAGAGAGGTATGCCAATTTAAACCCACTGAATAGACAAACTACACAAGCTTTAGAAATTTGAAAATTAAAGTACTGCGGACCATTTAAAGAAATATATAATCATAGTAAGATCCAGATTTATTCCATTCTCTGAAAAAAAAGATAGTGAAATGAAACACTTCCTACTGCTAGACTTCCCTGAGGAAAAAAACTGTTCTTTCCTCAAGAGAACAATCCAATTCTAAAGTGATTAGAATTTCTATTAAAGATATCTACTTTTACAGTATAACTCTCTGTCCAGTAGTTTAACAGAAAGCTTTTATGGGCAGAAGGAATCACTTATGTTTACTTAATCTGGCTTTGTCAGTGCAAAGGTCATGGAATTTTTTCATCTTTTACCCCAGCTAAATCTGATTAGATACAAATCTGTCTTTCAGAAGGAAGAATGTAAAAGCACTGAGTGCTGAAGAATTTACTACATTTTTAAGTAATCTCATGAACTGGATGTTTATTTTTACTAGTTATTTGTACTCATTAAGTTTTTAATTTGTTGGCATATTTTATCTCTTTGTTTTAAAGAGCCATGTAATTTCCAGTACAAATTGCTATTGCAGTTACTTTCTATTCTAGCCTACTGATGGGGAACTATCCTTAGGAAAACAGTGATCCAGAAGAATCAAATAGAGTGATAATTTTGGTGCACAGTGGGAACTAGCAGATTGATTTGGTTGTCTAAATGTGGGTATCTGGTGCCATTTGAGATGCCTTAAAGTATCTAATCTGACTTCCAGCTGTCACTCCAGAAGAGCTCAAGTCATATCTTGTGTCATAACTGCCAGTTCCACATAGATATGCTAGGACATCTAAAAATGGCACTAAGCATCTAACTGTGAGCAACTAAATCCAGGCACAGAGAACTGTTCAGCTCATCTTAAAATAGACATCAACATTTGGTCAACTAAGTAGCTTTGCAGACACCACTGGGAGCTATTCAGTTATATGAACACAGATGTCTATTTGAGATGCTGTAGTGTATGTCAGATGTGTACCAGGACTGACAGATGTTAGACTTGTTACAGACCCAGACCTTTCTGGAGTGGCATTGGGAGGCCATGCAGGGTACTCTAGGGCCTCTAAAAGAGCAGAAGGAGAGATTTGTACAAGTTAAGTAGTGAAAAATTAACCTCTTAATGATATGAGTCTTATTCCTTAGTGTCTTCAGCAAAAGGCGACAGTGACTCACTTATTGTTAGGCACCTAACTTAAAAAGCTTATGAATCTTCTGTGTTTGGCTTTGTTTTGAATTCCGTTGGCAAGATAGACACACACCTATCTCTTTACCAGTCAACAAAATAATTTTATAGAAGTCACAGAATCACATATGGCTGGGGATGGAAGGGCCCTCTGGAGATCACCCAATTCAGTATCCATGTCACAGGATAGAGCGTATATGAAGAAGTAGACACAATAGTACACCTATAAAGTTCCTCTTGTGTTAGTGTGGAAATCCTGGCTCCTCTTCTGACAGGATGAAATATGAGCCTTAGGATGAGGCTTTCACAGAGGGAATTTTAAAAGAGGTCATTGGAAGAACATTATACCTCTCAGTTGCCTAACAGTGAAGATTTAATGAGTAAGCTGCCAACCCTGCCCTCATACATCCCTGCAGGGGGGCCTGCACTGCTCATGGCCCCCAGGCTACAGGTTGCTGCTGTCCCTTACAGCACCCTGACCCTGCCCACGCCTTGTCTGGCAGGCTGGGAGTCAGACATAGGGGATTGACCTTTGGTTTGGGCTTCTGTTTGATACTGCGCTCCTATGGATATGTTCCTCCAAGGGCTATATTTTTGCATTGCTGCTTTCTAATTAGAATGATCAGCATGAATCACAAATGGCCTCACTGAGACTGATCGCTGTGGTTTTCCACATGCCAAAAGCCATTACCTGTGTTATAATCACATTCTGACTTCCTACCCCAATATCTTAAAAAGATATAAAGTTTTTATTCCTTTTGTTTCCTTGTTTCTTTTCCATGCACACTTCAGCCATTAGAGAAGGGCACATGTAGCCCAGTGCACATTAGTAAGTCTTCCCTTCATCTGTGTTCCTTTTGTTTTCCCAGTACGTAACAGAATCGTGAAGAAGGTTAAATGATGGGTCACATTTAACTGCATGGTGCTATTTGCCCTGTGTCAGAGGTTACAGCATAGCTTCTGAAAGTAGCAACAGTAGAGAAAAATTTTACTCTTGCTTTTCCTTGCTACTGTCCTTGCAAGATTTGGTAAACTGGATAAATTTCACTGGCAATTTACAAAACACTTGAAATGAGTATTTTACAGGCAGTCCAGATATGCCATGTTTTAAATAATAATGTGTACTGAATAAATACTGTACTCAAATATACAGTCTGCACACAACAAATAAATGCATTGTGCAGTGCACAAAAGTTATTGCCTGAGCACTTGTCTTTATTCAAGGCATATTTAAAAATATTTTTACTGCAAAGAAGACTATTAATAATGAAAAGAACATAGATGAAAACAGTGCTATATTAGTCTAGAAATACATCTCTGACACTAACTCTATTTTTATCCTTTACTCCAGTAAGAAATGTAAATTTTCTTTATGAAGTTATGCAGAAGTAAGTCTTAGCTTCATTAGCATATACGCAGTTTTCAGTCTTGTTTTTCAATTTGTTTACTGATAAACTTGTTTTCAGTCACTTGCTTTATATACTTTTGTTTTAAATTGTGATCATGAATACCGCAAATCAATTAAACTTTGTCAAATAAACATAATAACAGTAATGAAATGAACAAACACAAACATACCACACTTCCTTTCGTGACTATGCTACAATTCAAGTTTATCAGATTATTGTCTGTTCCTACATTTTTTAAAATAATGAAAGAAAAAATGCATGGAACTCAGATCCAGTGGCCCTCAAAATGCTTGCTATTTAATGTTTTCGTCTTTTGTAATTAGTAAGAACTTTTCAGCATTATAATTGCTCTACTGAGCTCAGAGAACATTGTAAAGGACAGACAAACCATGGGTTCTGTTTTAAAAATAAAGAAAAGTAGTCACAGAACAGCACAGCAATTTACTTCAGATCACTCATCAGACTGACGGCAGAGCTACATGTTACCATTTGATACATCCCTGAATGCTTCTAAAATGAGGTGTTAGATATTTGCATTATTTGGAATTTTTTCCACAACTATTTGCAGCCACAAGGTTAAAGGGAAGTTTTGAGGAGCACAAAGAGAGCTGCTGGCAGGGCAGGGCTTACTGCCTTCAGTACTTTATAAACAGCACACGGGCATAAACATGCATATGCACCTTCTCTCCCTCCCTCTCTCTCTCCCCCCCTCTCTCTCTCTCCCTCCCAGATTTCAGGAGAAAAACTTCTTCCAGTTATTCTTATTTGATGTATCATGCTATATTTATTATGCAGCTCCTGAGGGCTTCGAAAATTATGATGTGTCTAGGGATTTTCAATTCCATGGAAAAAGTTCCCACAGTTTTAATTGTGGCAGACAGAGGAAGTTGTCAGCCTAAAGAAGCAAAATCAATGGAAAGTTGACAGGTTTGACTCAAAGAAAAGCAGAGAGGGGAGTGGGAACATGGAAGAAAAAGTTAATATCAACCCTCTGAAAACTGGTGAGACTGCAATCTGAAGAATTCTAAAGGGAACAGAGCCATGAGCAATACTGGGAAAATTCTACGTCTCCCCGCAAAAAGATATGCCTTCTGTCCGCTGAGAAAAATTATGATAGCACCCCATATAATTCTTAAAGAATCCTTAGATGGGAAAATAATTAAAATTAATCATTTTAAATATTTTGTATTTTATGAAAGACATTTGATTCTATAAACCACATTGCATCAAGTACATAGAAGAACACATCTCTCCTGTCACCATTGTTTTGATGTTTTATTCAAAACTGCATTTTCATCTCTCTTCAATATTTCTATAGCACAGTCTCAGTAGAATCTAAGCATTAAAGCATAAGATTTGCTTTATACAAGCCTATGATTTATACTGCACTTTTTAAAACAGGATATCACATTTTGCGGCAGTATTTTTCTACTTATTAAATCTAAGTTGATACATATTATTTGTATTATTCCTGTTATTTTTAGGAATATGTTTATTACGTATTTAACACTTGAGTTTTCATACTCGCCTATTGCCCAGAAGCTAGGACTAGAACATATCATAAACCCAAGGGAAGTGCTGTCTGATGAAACAAAAATCACAACTAAGTCATTGGCAAAATGACAGAAAGCAGGGGTTAAAATCGAATAAGGGACTGGGATTTCCTTTACTTTCCAGAGTAAAGGGAATGGGCCCAACTAAAATGAGCGGCATAAGTAATACTCTGAGAGAAAAATATGGGACTACAGGTAAACATTGACTTGATGAAACTAAAAGATAAAAACATAGGGCTCACTCGTTTTGTTTTGAGTATGTGTTTGTGAAGCCAGGGAAATAAACCAGGTGTGCAGAACTTACTAAAGTTTATGAAATGAGAGCCAGGCCACTTAATCTAGGAAAATAATTTGAATTTAATTGTTAGAATCATAATGGTCAGAAGTTAAAGGCCTGGATGGTCTTGCCTGGAAAGAGGTAATTATCATAGAAAGTCATCAGAATGAGATTCTGCCCATGTTAAAGCACCAAAGTTAGATAGGTAGTTTTATCCTCAGAGGTATTAAATATCCAGCTTGAGATATGCTAAGATATTTTAGGTAGAAGGTTAAAGAAGATTAAAAATACTATATTCTTTGTGTATCTCGTCAAATTACAAGATGTATAGGTTTATCTGCTTCTTAAGAAAGATTTCATGGAGAAAGTTACTAAATAAATATTATGAACTTGCCATTGTATTACCAAGAAACCCTTGTTTGCCCAAACCAGCCCCCAGCACTCGAGGTGAGGGTGTCCCAGTGCAGAGCAGAGCAGGACAATCCCCTCCCTTGCCTGGCTGGTGATGCTGTGCCTGATGCACCTCAGGACATGCTTGGCTCTCCTGGCTGCCAGGGCACTGCTGACTCATGTTCAACTTGCCATCAATCCAAATCTCCATTTGTCTTTCTGTGGAGCTTCTCTCCAGCCTCTCATCACTCAATTTGTATGTATAACCAGTATTACCCTGTCCCAGGTGGAGAATCCTGCACTTGCTCTTGCTAAATTTCACACAGCTGACGATCACCCAGCTCTCAGGTCTGTCTAGATCTCCCTGTAAGGCCCTCTCTGCCCTCAAGGGACTGCACAGCTCCTCCAGGTTTAGTATCATTGGTAAACTTACTTAATGTATATTTTATTCCTGTATCCCGATCATTTATAATAAAATTAAAGAACACTGGCCCTGAGCTCAAACTTAGAACTCCAGATTCTAAGCTTTATTTCCATTCTGAAACATTTTCTCCTTCTTTTTTTCTCATTTTCATAGAATGTTCGTGGGGTCTGTATAAAATACCTCAGACTTTCCTCTTATTTTCAGATTATTTCTCAGATAATAGAAATAAAGTATTTTGATATCTTTATCCATTTTGCTTTTGTAATTGCGGAAAAATGAACTGAAAAGCTAGAAGTTAATAATATGCAGTTAAAAATTATCCTTTTGATGTTGATGGGATTAAATTGTAATGATTTAATTTTTCCATTAATTTAACGAAAAAATAAGTAAGATTTTTTCCGTGGAATTACAGAGGTTTGGAAGATGAGAGCCACATGAGAATCTATTGAGCCTTTTGCATGAACTGAAAGGAAGCAGATGGCCAGTGACAGCCATATAAATTGAGCTTCGTACCTAATTGTTAATAGTAGCAGTATTGTTGATAATTACCATAAAGCATAAACTGTAATCTCCAAGTACATTAAAATTTTGTACATGCATCATGTTAAATTTTAAAGTGAGAGGTCCTGTTTCATTAGATACATATCTGCTGCATTGAGCGAAATAATGCAAAACCCTTACATATACAGGAACCAAATATTCTTTTAAGAGTAATGTGAGATGACATATGGTGGAAGAATATTTTTTCTAGAGATTTTTAATTAAATGATGAAAAATATTTTAAAAATCAGTTTAATTCCTTTGCCACTTGTGTTCTTAACTTTTAAACCTTTCACTATTTCCTTAGTTTTGTTTGTAAAATTATAGCCATAGATCTGCAGACATAAAGTGTAGTAAATTAAGAAAGGGGTTTTTAGGTTTTGAAGTACTTTTATCCATTTAAATTCTATAATTCTATTTTTTAATAGAAATTATCATTATCATAACAAGACATCTGCTGTCTGCAGTTAATATTTAGCTATTCATGGGCACATTTCTGACTTTTCAGTCACCATTTATTCCCTTATGACTATTTTGAGAAAGAAAATTACAACATATAGTTTTTCCCTGTAAAATGTTTGTCATTAATTGTGACAGTTACGGAGAACACCATCACTGATTTCACCTAGAACACTAAAGCCACAAAAAATCACTTTTATTTTAGTTACTTCACTGTGTACAGTAGCAGCCTCAGAAATACTCAGTAAGACTGCAGGTTACTTTGCTTACACATCTTGCGTGTGTTATAAATGCAGCAGAAATTAGTATTCTAATCCTTATAAATTGCAAAACACACTTCCTTCAATGTCTGTCAGCTCCACTGGTCCCTGTAAGTTTGACATGTTAAATGGCAGATGCTCCTTACCTTGGTCCCTCACTACATTCCCACAGGATCAAAACAATCTGACATAACTCCATCAAACCTCCTCCTCTTAGTGTATCATAATGCATACAAAAGACTTACCTTCCATTTATTATGAATACACAGATATCATACTGCTGAGGTAGAAATATTTGTTCAAAATATTTCAGAACTAATCGTTTGTGTTCTCAACAATGTTAAAAATGAAAATTTATAAGATAAAGATCTCAGTCATAAATTTCTATTGGTACTTTCTTACACATTTTTATTGAACTATAATTTATATTAAATACTTCATTTGCATACCGGAGTATACTAGTGAAATCCTTTTTTATCATCTCTATGGCAATTCTCTATTATAAATTCTTCGAAAGATAGAAATTGTGGATAGGCTACTTGCTATAGAAAGAAAATAAAAATGAACAAATGTGAATTCAGCTTCCCTTTTCCTTGAAGGGTGAGCTCTCAAATTCCAGCATACAGGTTTTTTAAAAGACAATAGATTTGTCACAAAATAAAAACATACACTTAAGAATAGAATATAAATTTTACCCTTAAATTGTTCGAAGGAAAGGAAGGCTTTAAATCAAATGAGAAACCTTCTGAAAATTGATGAGTACTGTGGCACTTTGGGGCATGTCTATTCCATGAGGAGCTACAGTCTTGTTGCAAGACATGCTGATAAGACACTACATTATTATCTGCAGTGTAAGGAGAAAGTAGTGACATGATAGACCTAATTGAAATCAACACAGTGCAATAAGGAAGTGGTTATTGATATAGTATAGAGGAGTATCTAATGGAAGAAGCCAGGGATGAAAACATGTAATCAATAGAAGAAAAGAATGACCAGAGCTCTAAGACAAATAAGGAGGACATACAGGTTAACTGTGATAGTGAACACAAGACAGGATCATCTGCTTACCAAGAGAATACGGCAGGCGGGGCAAATAAACTTCACATGTCTCTGTCAATGTAAGTTTTGTTCTAGGAAATAAACCAGGTTTGGTTCTCAAGCGCATGCAAAGAACAGAAGCTGGCAGTTCTTTTCAGGAGCAAAGCTATGAAATACAGTCTTGAGACCAAAACTAAACACACAGGTCTGCAATCAAAAAAAAAGGATATTACAGTAACAAATGAATACAAGAGCTATCATAGGTGAAACACTGCAGGAAAGATACACTTGAAAACAGTGAAATAAAAAATGTTTAAATAGCACAATAAAAGGTTAAAAAACCCCAATCAACCAACCAACCAACTAATCAATTGAGAAAGTATCCACTCTTGAACAAAGATAAGAGTACTATTAAATCTATAGTGAACTTTAAATATGAAAGTGTGAATAAGGGAGTTGCAACATCTGAGTTTTAACTCAAACTGGAAAGGCTTAGCATCAGTATATTTGATGAGCAGTGCTGTATCTAGTTCATAACCAAGTACGAGCTGTCTGTTTTAAGATTTTCTCTTGTTCTGAATCAATAAGTGATGGACTGTGTTCTCTCTATCTGAAATATGGGAAAAATATTAAGTATATTGATAGAAGGCTAAAGACCCAAGTGGATCAGTTGTTGTTTCAAGAAGCTAGAAAAGACAATCATAAATCTTGGCTTACAAGACCTATTGAAATGGCCTTAAAATAAGGAAACAAGGTAAAAAGCACTGAAAATTATATGGAGAGAATAAAAAATTAATGTTTACCACACTGCTTTAATGTATTACATTATTAAATACCTGAGTAACACAAATACTTCCTATTAATTCTAATCACTCTATAAGGAGTGCAGAAATGAGGCTGTAGAGATAATGTATGGCTTGCCTAAATCAGCATAGCAACTTGGAGACAGATCAGGAATTGTATTTTCCAGTTTCAGTGTCTCATGCCTCTCTTCAATCCACTTAATAAATTAGATCTGGAATCTAACTTTCAAGTAGAAAATTTGGCAGGGCTGCTTATCTCTCACCATACTGCCTACACTTGCTATAATTTCACCAGACCTGACATCCTAATCACCTTCAGGTCTTATTAAGTTATTAGGTGGGAGAAAAAAAAAACATTTTTGGGAGAAATAAAAACATTCTCCTGCATGTTTATTTCTCTCCCTTTACATGAAATGTCAGTGTGATGAGTCAGATCTCCTATTCCTTTTACTGAGTGTTGATTTGTGTTTACAGAGTGGTCTGTCCCAGATGCTGACCTCAATGGTACAACTTCAGTTCCCTGCATTGAGGGAAAACAGCTTTTAATTGAGATAGAGGAGAATTATCATAACTGTAAAAAACACAGACGACTAACTTGGGCCTCACTCTTTTCACCTTTTTGGTGTAAAACAAGAGCTGCCTTTAGAAATTTAGTGATGGGAAAGAGAATGTCATTGCAAAAGTGTCATTCAGTCTGCTACCATCTAGATCTCTGAACACTCAGAGATTCTAGATTGATCATCTTCTAAACTAAAGAAAAATGAGGTTCTTAGGGAAAAACCTTTACATCCCCTAGTAGAGATGTGGAAGAACAAACCTTAGAGCAGGTAAGACAGGAAACAGGAAAATTAACCTAAAATGCATTGAACATATTTATGCTATTTATAATGAAATTATATTACTGAGTCATAGCGATTGAAAAGAAGGGATAGTTGTTCCCTGTGGAACAGAGGAAAACAGCCATTAACATTTGGGACACATGAAAAATTATAGTAATCCTTAAAAAGTCTGCATCTGTCAAGTGTGTGATTTTTAATATGAAGCAGAATTAATAATTCCTAGGCTCAGCTTTTGAAGTATTTTGTATATCTCACTTCCAGTTCAGGGTTATTATGCTAGAAGTAAAATGACAATTTCCTGAAAAATAGTCTCCTATGTTTTAATGAGATATTTTCATGAGATATTTCTATGAAGTATTTGAAACCACATTATGGGATAAAAATTCAACAGGATCTACCATTATGAATGATTCTCCACAGACAACCATTTGCCATCTGGCCTTGGGACTGTAAATTATAATACAATTGTTAACAGGAAAAAGGATGAGGTTTTTTGGTTTTGTTCTATTATACTATTAATGGAAAAAGAGCATTTGACGAAGAGCTGATTAGCAGTTTCATGATTTTTCTCACAATTTTTTTAACAATAATTCAATTTTCTTTTCAAAGTGATCTTTAAGAGCCTTGTAATTCACTTTTTCTTTCTGAAGCTTTTCTATGTTATTTTCTCTTGTAGAAAGCATTTTTTATATTGAGTAAGGAGGTTTTAATTTTTTAATGTTATATTTGATTCTATTACTGCTACATTTTCACTACTAGTACTAACACACTACTGCTAAATTAAATGTAAGCTTTTGGCTTTTCACTTACTACTTTTAAATGTTTTTTTTCTAAATTTAAAATAGGGAGAAGACATGTAAGTTTCATCTACCACAGTCTTCATAGCTGTTTCCTGGATTTTTTTTTTTTTAAATTTCAGTTAGTTTACTTTACTTGCTTTTACATACAAGATTGATGTTATTTGTAGAATGTGAACTTTAGTCTTTGATAATGAAACAAGGTCACTTTCAAACTCTCTTCTTTAGAGACACAAGTCTTGACAGCGTTTGCAACTCTAGTCTTTTATATTTCCTTTGATCTGCTTGCTCTACTTTTGTTGTGATTCTGAGCAACTATACTACTGGAAGGAAGTTATATTATTTCTTCCACTGCAGAGCTGTGTTCTGGCCATTGTAAAGTTCATCTCATGATTTTCAGTAGAAGGAGTGACATGAAGTTTTAAGGTCAACTGACTCATAATGTCAGCAGCAACATTTCTGAAAACTAACTTAAGCTACAACTATACTGCAGGCTTCAGCATGGGATAAAGATATCAGAAGTAGCTTTAAGAGGTATAGGTCAGCTAATGGGTACAGTCTAACATCAACAACATGAAGTTTAATTAGTCACATAATAACTTGTTTAAACTATTTCTAGAATTTCCATGTTATTTTCCTCTCCATATTTTGCCAGTTTGATCAACTGTTCCATATGTACATTTCATGTTTTATTTGGGTACCAAAGGAAATAAAACTTTTTTTCTTTTTTCTTTTTTTTCAGTTGAAAATTACCATCACCTGTTGAAACAAGTGTGATGCAAATATTTGAAACAGCTTAGCTGTTTATCCTTCAGTACCCCACTAGTCTTCATAGAAAATAAAAAGATGCATGGGAAGATGTCAAGGAATTTGATTTGTTTCAGGTTGGAGAACACAGTTGAGGAAGGACCTGAATCATCTTCAGTGACCTGGAAGATGATTACAGACAAGATGCACTCTTCTTTTGAAGTGCAAAGCATAAGGAGAAGAACTAGTGTACACAAAGTGCAGGAACAAGAATTCTTACCACAAATAGGGAAAAAATATCTTCACAGGAATGGTAACTAAATAAAGAAGCAGGTTTCCCAGAAGGACTGTGAAATCTCCATTCATAGAGATTATCAATATTCACATGGACAAGACCTCTTGCAAGCTAATCCTTCAGGAATGGGTTGGACCAGATGACTTTTCAACATCCTGACTAAAACAAGATGTTCTGTTTTACTATTTTTCTTTGATTTAAATCTTGCTGCTCCCCTGCACCAAAGTACTGAGTTAATCTTAATGAATCCTTAAATGAGAACGAGAATGCAAAAATCAAAGGTCATTTAACCCTAAATGGGAAGAAGAGATATTAAAATCCTGATGATAGTGTGAGTTTCCCAGTAAATATTATTTGTTTATTTGCTAATGAAAAACAACAGATTTCTATTACCTCAACAGCGCATGGTCCTGTGAATTGACTGGATTTGTATTGAATTGACATTTTTTGTTTGTTTATTTAGCTGACATAACAATGAACTAGTAACAGGAAACCATTATTTAAATTAGTTTGAGTTAAACTTTAATTAAACCTGTAGGGAGCAGCTATGTTCAGTTAATTGAATTGCTTGTGACTTTAGAATAAATTTTGTGCAGTGGAATAATGCAAATGTGAAATAATACCACAGATTGCAGATTATAAATAGAAATTGTGCTGGTGAGTTATGAGTGTGACCTTATACTGTTCATTAAAAATGTTAGGAAGATAATAAAGAAAACAGTAGCTCTGAGTAACAGGGAACCAACAAACATCTAAGCAGACTTCATTGAGAAAAATATATAAAAATAAACCTAAGCAGATCCTAGATGGACAAGGATGAAGAGGAAGCTATTACACCAAAATTCTAAGCTTCTCAGAAAAAATGAGAATGAAAAAATGGATTAGGACACATCTGTCTTTGAAGAATGAATGTTTCTGATTAAAATTATGAAAAAAAAAGGGGAAAAAGTTTTTATGAAATAACTTGCACAATGCCAAAGTTTTATCTGTTCCTTCAGTCAGTGATTAAATTACGTGCTAAAATAATTATTTTTTCTGTTTTTCTTCTCTAATGTGGCTGTGAGTGTTCTCATCATCTACGTAACTCTCTAATCCTTTTATCAATCCAACTCTTGTCTCAAGGATATATTGTGGCAATGAAAACTACAGGTTAATTTTATATCATGTAAAGATGTATTCTCTTTAATCTACTTCAAATTTGTTGCTTTTCAGATTCATTCAGTGTCTCTTTGCTCTTGTATTACAAACTTCTGTACATTTCCTTTCACTAATAACTCTTATTAAGATATTTCATTATTGCATTTTCAAAATGTATTATCATCTCTGTAACACCATCTTTTTCAGAACATTTGAATAAATGTTATTCTTACTTCACCCTCAATAACCCCAATCTCTTTTATGATTTGAATGTGTGGGGAGGATTCTCTTATAATCTGCCTGCTCAGTTCCTTCCGGGTAAAACTTTATTTCTGCTGTTTAGAAATTATACTTGGTTTAGTACTATTTCCTGGTTAGAAATAGATTAAGCCATTTATTTCATAATAGTAAAATGTTTAGTTATCTAATTAAAAGCTCATTTAAATTACTATACTGCTCGCAAAAATATATTTGCTTGATGACATGAAGCAATTCTATATTTTTACACTGACTGTTAATGTCATTGAATATATCCAATGATAATTTTTATAAGCCCAGTCACATATCTCAATATGCACTTCATCTCTAAGCTAAATGGTTTTTAATGCAATTAAAAATATGCAAAATATTATCATTAAAATATAGATTTACAATAGAACTGACAACTTAAAAACCATTATTTTCCTTGCTATGTTGTGCCTGCTTCAGTTATGAGATTTAGTCTCCTAAGAAAAATAAAGGACAAATCCAATTTGGCATACATATAATTTCTTCTCAAGCCAACAGATGTGTCATTCAACTCAACATCTGCTTGGCTTTTACTTCTAGTGAGACCTCATGTGTGAATTTGTAATTTATTTTAAATGGTCAAAGAACAGGTTGAAAATCTCTCAAAAACTAAACTAAACTAAAGTTTTCCTGTAAGAGCTGTTATGAAACCTACTTGGCTTTGAAATACAAGATGTTATTGGAGGTAAAGAAAACAAACAAACAAACAAAAAAGTGTCTTTGGACATTGGGTAAAAAGAAGCAAAATATTTGAGTCAGTTCTAAAAATAAGATGCCCTAACCAGGGAGCTGGGAGTTTGCTTTAAACGTCAACTATAATATCTAGGTCTACCACGATGGAGATAGAATGCTAAACATATAAAATACACGTAATTAATGCAGGAAGATATAAGTGCATGACAGCTGTTGCTAAAATAATATGTGACCATGTGTGCATAAATTCAAGCACATTTATGTGGGGTATTTCTAATATTTATATTGCTATTTTCAGGTCAGATAGTATCCATCAGACAATTCACCAGAATCAATTTATGCTCCAAAATACATACAGAGTATGAACCAAATAGAAAACTGTTATATAAAATTCATACATTATTCCATAAACATCTTCTAAGGTTTTTTTTCCTGAAATTTAGGGAGTAAGGAAAAGACCTAGTTAACTGACCTTTTGCCCCACTAACCAATCAAAATATTGGCCTAGCTCCAAATATGTGAAATTTTTAACATCTATCTATTAAGGAGTAAGATCTCAAGTCAAGATTCAAATTCTTCTTCTGACTGTCCATGTCATAGGTGTCTATGACTGAACCTAGCCTCGTTTTCTAATCCCTGAATATCAGAGGGCTCCAGTGAGCAATTCTTCTCAAAATGTAGTTTAGATGTTTAACACAGGTCAGTTGAAGCATGTTCCAGAGACAACTCATCTTCCTGACTCTGAAAAATAGCCCAAAATGAAGACCTATATGATTATTATTTCATTTTCTGTCTTCTAGAGTGATATTTAATGAATCTCAGCCTACATATCTTCTTGTACATGCATGAAGAAGTATCTGAAACTTGACAGCACCTACGTCCTCAGCATTCACAGCTAAGCTAATATAAAGTTTACAAACTTCAATTTCTTTAATGAAGCTAAAATAATATGTATTGAAACAATTAATGTAGGTGATACTAATAATTTTTAAATGGATTCGGAAAACAGTAATATATGTTTTTGTACATCATCATAGATTTCAAGGCAATGTCAAGGCAAAATGACAATAATCTTCAGTTTTGTTTTGAAAAGAAAGATATTTGACTAAAGAGTAAGGAATCTAGACCATACAAAACTGCGACTTGAATATTTTCTACCATTCTGGTGACCACGTAGAGAAAAATGCTGATGTACTAAGAGAAGTTACAAGGATGTATAGAGAAATTATTCAGAATCTTGAAAAAAAGCCTTATAATAACAGTCAAAAATTCAAAACTTTCAACTTACTGAATAGATAAAAAGGTGACTTGATCGTTGCGTATCAGTATCTTAACCATGGAGAAAATATTACTCAATTGTTTGACACTGGTTACTAATTTCCCTGCTACATTGGCAGTCATGATCTGACAGTGATGAACACTGCCATCCTTTTAACATTCATTGCAAGATTTCAGATGTTAAGAAGCAAAAAAGCCTAGATAAAATTGTAAAGGAATAGTGTCATTGCCCTTAGTAGGCTATGTTACCAAGGTAAAATAAGTCAATTAATTTCTTCCAAATCCTTTATTCTAAAATATATGGAGAGGTTAATGGTCAATAAATGCCCCATCTTCCACATTTTTGCTTCCTGTTCAAATCTGCTGTTTTTCTAATTAAAGTAATTTTAGATTATGGTCATAATTCCAGTACAATATCCACAATATGTGCAAAAAATACAGTCTAATTCATAAATATATAATTTATATGATTTATTATACTTTTGCTCTGGAGTCATATATTGTTCCTGAGAACAACAGTAATGTATAGCATTTTGTGTTGCTGTGTTGATTTCCAAATTACCTTTATCCAGAAAGAAGAGTTTGAAACCTTACATATCTAGTTCCAAGGGACAATTTTCACCTGAAATATGTATACATCAGTTTCTAATGGATACAATTAAAGTGTATTTTAAAATAAAGAATGAATAGGGAAGCATAAATGCATAATAGAGGAGATATTCTCCTAAAACTGCTAAGAAGCCACTATTATTAAAACAAACAAACAAAAAAATATTTCAACAAAACCAAAAAAAAAGGTCCCCAACAACAATAAAACCCCCAGAAGTTACAAAATTTTACTGTGTAATAGTTTTAAATCTAAGTTTCTGGGCATTTTTTCTTATGTTCATAACAATCTCATTTTAAAACTCTCTTAAATGTGAAGACAGTACCAGAATGAGGAAACACTGGGACACATTCTCAGCTAGAAACACTTATAAAAATTCTATTGAAGGCTATATTAAACGCAATTGTGCTCTCTCCACTTAAGATCAGGGATGTGGCGGGGAAAGAAATTTTTTCAATGGTGTTCCATGTAGGTGAGCAGAGAAAATGCTGATTATGTTCTATTTAGATATGCACACAAAGACACAACCACAAAAAAAACCAAAACAAAACCACAATAAGACACTCATCAGGATTTTTACATTCTAAAATGATCATAATTTTAGAATTTTTTTTTTTTTTTACATAATTGCATTATTTCATCTGACTTAGAATATCCAGTTCCTACCCAACAATGGTGTGTGAACAGCTATATTTATTTTCAGAAGTGACTATGTTTCACCAGTGTTCTGGTTAATGTTTACAAACACGGAATTAGTTTGAGAAGCTGTTAAAGGGTTTGGGGATCACTGTGAATTAAAAGCGTTTCTCTTCTTAACTCTGCTCAAAAATATCTGCATAAAATAAGAAATTTTGGAGTGAGACTCTAAAACTAACTTTGTTACACAAGTACATAATCATGAAAAAAATATGTTAGTTTGAACATTCTGTGTACTTACACTCATATTACAGTTAGCATGGGACAAATATTATACTCATTTTTTAATATTAACTCATTTTTTATTGCTGTACATATTTTATATATTTTATATTAAGCTGAGAAAATTGCAAGCGTTGACAAGCTCAATTGCAAAGTAAAGATATGTAAGAATCAAACACTCTTACCTTCCTACTTTATAACTTTATAACTTCTGCCAGCTAGACTATTTTTCCATGTGTGCTCAGACTGTCTTTGACCATACTCGAGGATAAGAATGCCTATAGGGATACAGAATAAAAGAGAAAGACAGGAAAGGGGAAAGAGGGGAAAAAGTGCAAGGATAAGGAAAAGGAAAAGACAGAAAACTGTGACACCTTAAAATAATTGACTGTCAAAAAACCCCAAGACATATGTAGCGTTTAATTAATCTTATTTGTATTTTAAAACACAGGAATCACTGTGTAACAAAATCGAACGTAAATGCCACTCCTGATTGAACTGTGAATTATTCTTTTCAAATATGCCAGAATAATTTAGGAGTAGGTTGAAAATATAAACAATTCCAGTCTGTTTGCACAGCAAAGTGAATTTGATCATTAGTACCAGAATGCCTTTGAATCTGACCCACATGCTTCCAAAGAATTCAAACATCATGTCACTCTTACTTTCACAACACTCCTGTGGAATGAAAAACATATATTTTGCTCATTTTGTAGGTGAAGAATGAAGCAACAAAGGTGATAAAGCAATTGATTGAGATACACAGTAATTGACTTTAAAAAATACTGCTCAACTTTTATGGCATTCAAGGGTTTGAGTGAAATTCTGAACTTTTTTAGAAACTTTCCAAAGAGAGCTCAACATAAATATGCAGACGTTTAAAGTCGTAAATTAATTCCAATTAGTCTTCTACTTTTAGCTAACTAATAGTATTGAAGTTCAGTTGTCTTGGGCTAAAATGTTGCATAGAGCTGCTGAATTTGAATGACAGAAACATCTGCTTTCCTTTCTAAAATTTTGACAGGTGTTTAATATCATGTTTCTAAGAGAATATGATTTTGAGAACTTTGTTTTATCACATAAGAAACCCGTGTGTCTGTGTTCATAATGCAAACTAAATTATTTTTTATTATTTACGCCAAGAATTCCTAACTTTATAGAGATTTCCTAGAAAAACAGATATTTCTGGAAGTTTTTTCTCTTTTTTTTGGTTTGATGTTTGGGTTTTGATTATTTTATTTGGTTGGTTGGATTTTTTTGCTTCTTTTCATTTTTTCATTTAGCATCAAAATGCTTCAGGCTTGTGGAATAGCTAGGAAATAAAATCTCATTGAATGTTCCTGTTGAAATTCATAATTTTTTTTTCTCCATTTGCACAGCACAATTTGATGTAGATAAATAAATCATCACTCAGATGGTTGGACAGGGAGTGAAAGGAGGCCAAACAATGTGTGGCTTTGCACTGCAAAAATAACAATGACGTTGTCCACGTGGGCCACTTCTTGGTGCTCAATTTTCTAAATGTTTGAGGAGCACAAATGCTTAATTTAAAGTCAGTAAAAAACAAAACAGATTAAATCAATGCCAAATCTGCAGTAGATGTATGAGACCGTAGCTCCTCTCTCGAGGATTCAAACTGTTCAGGTACAGTGTAATCTGAACCAGTACAGAACTACACCTGAGTTAAAGAGATCCACTAACGCAGGCATACAGTTTCTGAATCATATTTGGTACTTTAGCTTGCCAATTATCATGCCATATCTTCCTGCAGATATTCCTCAAGGCCTTATTATAAATGATGGGTAGAAAGTTCCTGTACCCACCCAAAAAACCAAACCAGAACATCAAAATGAGGCGCATTTAAGCATACACTTTGAAACACACACACACCAGTCCCAAACCAAGAATCCCACAAACCCACAAGAAATCAAAACAAAGGAACAAGCAAAGCCCCTGAAAGCCTCACTTTTCTACACTATACTTACAGTAATTCTTTCAATAGTTCACATTTGAATTCCACAACTGAAATGTAGGATTCTTTCTGCAATAAAAATTTAGAAAACAAAATGAAGGGGGAAAAAAAAAAAGATATTGATTTTTTTTAGATCAAATACTTCACATACATGCAAATATTTCCTTAATCCATGACATTTTAACACTGAAATAGAGAAAAGCATGCTCACTGAGATAGCTTCCATGATGTTGATAGCCTAACTCATTGAACCAAAAGATGTTACTTCAGCTAGCATTAGCATTCCATAAGTTGGCATACACCACTGAAGCAATGCTCATTCCATCATAGCTATCTACCCCACTGCAATTTTATTATGCTATTATACAATGTATCATATATTCACATAAACAGTGTGTTAGTTTAATAAGATAGTAATAAAACATGTCTTTAAACAATCTATTTTATGAATGATCATAACACATCACCCAGAATGCTTAGCATTTCTCTTTTTTCTTCTTTTTTAGTGCCTGTGTTATTTTTTTACCTTTAGGACCCAGTCATGTGAACTGATTCTGAAAAGTGAACAGCTCTTATAGAGCAGTGATACATTTTTTTGGACTTGGCAATGACTTTCATTTGAAAGTGCAAGTTGCATTTGCTTTTAAATGCATGTAAATCTATCTGAAATAAATAGAATATAAAAATAAAAACGAAATTTCAGATTGTGCTACAAGAAGTTTTATCTGGCTGTGGTTCTGTTAGAGCCATAAAACTTGCATCTTTTTCTTATGGAATGCATATAAAAAGAATGATTTATTTGTAACAATTTTCCTGGACATCTAGGAGAATATAAAAAAGGCAAGAAAAAGTAACTAAAATATAATTCATACAATGACAGAATTTTTAGGGTTGGAAGAAACCTCTGGAGATTATCCAATCCAACACCCTGCTAAGGCACTGTCACCTAGAGCAGGTGATACAGGAGCAGGTCCAGGTGGGTTTTGTATATCTCCAGGAGGGAGACTCCACAACCTCCCTGAGCAGTCTGTTCTACTGCTATGCCACCCTCAGTGTAGAGAAGTTCTTTCTCGTGTAGAGATGGAATTTCCAGTGTTTCAATTTATGGTTCTCTCTCCTTGTCCTGTGGCTGGACACCACAGAAAAGAGTCTGGCACCATCCTCTTGGCACCTGCTTATGAGATATTTATATTCATTAATGAGATCCCCCCTCAGTCTTCTCCAGACTAAATATGCCCAGCTCTCACAGTCTCTCCTCATGAGAGAGATGCTCTCATTATCTTTGTGGCCTCTGCTGGACCCTCTCCTGTAGCTCCTTGCCTTCTTTGAACTGTGTAGACCAGAACTGAACACAGTACTCTAGATGTGGCCTTACTCAGGCCCAGGTAGAGAGGGAGGATCGCCTCCATTGACCTGATGGCCACACTTTTCCTGATGCACCCCAGGATACCACAGGCCCTCCTGGCCACAATGTACTGCCAGCTCATGGTCAGTTTGTCACCCACCAATACCCCCAGGTCCTTCCCAGCAGAGCTGCTCTCCAGCAGGTCAGCCCCCAGCCTGTGCTGGTTATTCCTCCCCAGGCGTAGGACCCTACCCTTGTCCCTGTTGAACCTCATTAGTTTTCTCTCTGCCCAAATCTCCAGCTGATCAAGGTCCTGCTGAATGGTAGCAGAGCCTTCTAGTGTGTCAGCCACTCCCCGAGTTTTGTATCATCAGCATTTATAAATCTTTTAGGATATTTTTGTAATCTGAAATTTAAAGTGCCATGATTCCTTGGTATATTATTGTTTCCTTTTTGTGCCTTAAAAAAATAAAATGTAAAAATAAATGAGACCCTTTTATTCATTACTTCTTTACACAATTAATTTGCATTTTATCCAAGAAGAAATTACCTTTGTGTCGAGGCAATTTATGCTTTTTTTTTTGGTTGTTATTTTCTTCAAAAATTTATTTCTTCCTTTATTCTAAGTAGGTATACAAGTTCATGTGCATAAATATCTACTGAATAGTCATACAATCATAAAAGTAATGTAATTATTAATTTATCAATATTAATACTAAAATTTTAAATATTAAATGAATATATAAGCCATATATGCTCTACATAACCTGTATCCTGTACACAGAGGTTTAACATTTTTCCAGGTTTAACGTTCTGCTTTCGACCTACTAGTTTTCCTTAGAATTGGATCCAGACAGAGAAGCACATATATATCTTTATTTGCTTTTATATTCTTCCTCATGAATGCTTTTCTTTAATATTTACTACTTTATGTTGTTATACCTAACATCCATCAGACTACACCCCCTGTCTTACATCTCCTTTTTCATTCAGTCAAAATATTGCATAACACCAGAAGTGAAATTAAAATGAGAACAGTAGAGGGAAACTAGGAAGGAAAGGTATTGAAAGTTACGCACTTCAAATAAGGAACCCAGCACAATGTAACATCTACACGCATAGCAGGATGAACAAAACATGTTAAAACTGACTTTATGTCTCTTCATGAGGATATTGACAGCAATTTTGAAAACAGACAAGCTTTAATTTTAGAGTCATGGATTTGTTATTGTGGAACTGTGATTTTAACCGAAAAGAAACAAATAGAATTTGCCATGATATAAAAAAAAAAGTGAGCAGATGGACAGCTGTAACTAATAAAGATGGGTCAGCTAAATACTGCTCTTTTATGAAACCTGTCTTGCTAAGCAGAACAAAGAGTTTAGTAACTTTACATTAAAATTAATATATACTTGTACACAAGAACAAACAAGATACACATTTAACATTCTTTTTTATGAAAATCATTAAATAATTTTCAGAAAGCAAAGTCTGTACTTATTTGCTCTCATGTTCATAATTTTCTTGGCTTAGCAGGAAGACAGATTACAGATGTTAAAGGCTTCATCTTGTGAAAACCAATTCTGAACGGAAAAGATAGGTGTACCATTTCACCTCCCATCTTCTATACTCAGTGCAAGCTGTGGCCATTTATTCTGTAACATAACTGAAATACATAGTTTTGTTTGTTCAATATTGCCTTTATTCTATCTCAACAGTACAAAACTTACAAATAGAACATTATCATAATTTCATCTTGCAAGCATCTTACAGTGTCTGAAGTCAACACAGATTTTAGGACAAATAAATCCAAATTAAGTAAAACTGGGTGCTGACACACAGGCCAGAGTGACTTCTGAACTTGAATACATGAAGGAAATGCAGACATGTTACACACTGACATATAATGTTTAGAAAAGCTTAGACTATTTAGTGATAAAACTGTTCCCATAGTGAGTATATATGAGCAGCAAAAAAGAGACTTGAATGGATAAGAATTATAGAAGAATGAGGATTAAAGGAATTTAAATCAAGCTTATATGTAGAAATTAGAAACAAAATAAAATTTTCAAGAAATAAGACAAATATCAGAAGGAGGATTCTTTTTTTTAGAAAAAAGAAACTTGATAGAATTATGGAGAATTCTGTTATCTACAACTCAAAAACCATGTTGCAAAAAAGTGTAAGTTGAAAGAAAGTTTAGAAAAAATGGAAAGTCTAATTCAGATTTCTGTCACTGAGTGTGAAAAACCCCTTTAAACTGGGTTTATCATACACTGAAATATTTGACAAAATATTAAGATCCAGATTACCCAAATATACAACAAATGCTGTTAAAAGAATAAGTAAAATAGAAAGTTTATATGATAAGAAATTTTAAATGCTACACAAAATTCAAGTAGCAACATGAAGATAGAAGGCGATGTGAAAAGATTGCTGCAACAGGAGAGATTATTCTTGAGCACATAATGTCTCAAGACACTTTTCTCTACTCCCAGGATTCTTAAACAAAACCAGACTTATGGGAAAGGAGAGGTAACACCTCCAGCTCAAGGCATCTCAGAGGTGCCATGGACCTTGTTGTCATACTTTGCATCTGTCATGTCTGCATCAAGTATTCTACATCACAGAATTATTCTGTACATCAATGGCAAGTCTGACACTTTGAATTTATCATATGTGAACAGCTTGTCTAATCTATCTGGCTCCAAATGACTACAAACTGGCAGTGAGACTGGGGCCCTATGCCTTCATGTTTTCAGATACTTCAGCTTTTCTTTAGGAAAGCATTCAAAAAGGTGGACTCTCTGTCTAAAATTTCAAAGCAGTTCTTATTACACAGTAGCCAATAGGCCAGATAAAATCTAGGCTGACCAGAGAAGAAAATGACTGAATGAGAAGTGTAGAATAAAACCTATGAGACTATCCTGACACCCTAGAAAAGAGAACAAGTCAACATCCAGTTTAGAACTGGGGAGGTATATGTTGCATGAATAATACAACCAGGTTTTTCCCCCTTTAGAGAAAAAAATCAGTAACTGATCACCAGTTTCAGAAATGTAATAAATATTTATATAATACATTTGCTTCTTCCCATTCAAATTTCTCATTCAATCTCACATCTGCTGTACTACCAACACCAAATGGCACCAAATGTTCCTTAGAGTACATATATATGTATATCTGCACAGATGCTCTTTGCGCTCATAAGAAACAATCTCCCCAGGTGAACTTCCTTTCTCCTGTGCTTTCACTGGTCTTAGCAGAAAAAACAATCACGTTTTCCCTAAGAGAGACAAAGTGAGGCAATTGAAAACACTCAACACTTTTCAGTATGATTTTTTACTGCAGAGAATTATAAGCAATGAACTGTGTCTCGAATTTTGCATGACTGGCCTAAAAACAGATAGTTTCACCTGAGAAAAATGTCCCTTTACTTTTTTTTTAATTACACTGTACAAGATTTTATTGGTTAAATACAATCATCCATATCTTGATAAGGATTTTCTCCTTTGTCAAGAAATTTCATGTATACTAACACGATGTAAAAATCATCCCTTGGTGTCCTTGTGGAGACACCACTCTAAAAAATAATTTCAAAAATCTTTTCGCTATTAAGCTGCAGAAGCTTACTAAGTCACAAAACATTATAAAGAATAATATAAATTGTTTGGAAACATTGTTAGAAAACAACAGTAAGCCAGTTCAAGTTATTCATTAGAGGCTGAAGTTAGATTGCTTCTCCTTCTCATGAGCTAAGAACATGAGCTTATAGAAGTAACATGACAGAGTTAGCACAGTAAAGTTTTAAGACCTCTTAACTTGATTAAGAAGCCATTCCATTAGTTACAATGATTCTACAAGAGGAATATTTTATTATTTCTGTGCAGTAATTAGGGCTTTTAGAGTACAAGTGGGTCATACAATGAAGAGCCCAAAGACCTTTCAGTATTTATCTATTCTAGAAAACTTGGTTGCTTGAAAACCAAATCGTTGTATCTTCCCAGCAGGTGTAGAAATATGGCAATTTTCTAAAGTTTCTACTGGAACCCAAAATAATGCATCATAGTTTTGCAGAATTACAAATTGTGTCCTCTTGTACCAGCACAGTCTGAGAGATTTTGTTTTTGTCGTTATGTCCACAAGTAAAATAAGCATTACTGTAAAATGTAAAACATGCAAATGCCCCAGAGGTTCATACATCCCTTTGCCTTGGCAAAACAATGTGTTTCACACAACGCTTTTCGAAGTCAATTTACTTTATTTTTTTTAGAGAAAATTAAAATTGTTTCTTACAAACAAGCTAAAAGTTGTTATCTGAATAAATTTCTTCATTTCTTCTACCTTCATCTGAAACAGTGAAATAAAGGGTAACACACAGACACCTTCTCGGGAGAATTACAGAAATTAGTTTGGTTACACAATTTACATAATTTCCCATATATTAATGGGAAATTAACAAGTAATTGTCCCCTAAATTGGCCAGAAAATTATCCTGGAAACTATTATTCAAATTTCACTGCTTTCTTTCTCACTCATCAAAGAAAAATATTTTTAATTGCACACAAAACTTGATCCACTGTTGTTTTTGCTGCATAATCAACCTAAAACATTTGTGAAAAAGAGACATAGGTCATCATTTACAGTGTGAGGTGTTCATTCTTGGTCTTAATGCTATCAATAACAAAATAGCTTTTATTTGCATCTGTTATTCAATATATTGTTGCTTCTATTTCTAGAAAACATAACAAATTTTTCTCCTGAAATATTTTGGCTTAATTATGTCAGGTTCAAAGTACTGTCAAGCTTTACCACATTCAGCTGAATTTCAGATTTTACAAAACCATTCCTAATAGAACTAGCCAAGTAATTTCTTCTCTGTTACCGTTTTTTAAAAACAGATTGTAGTTTTCTCTTTTTGAGAGCCAGAGCTTCATTTCCAGCCATTTGCTGCAAAATTATGTATATACTTTTTTCTAAAAAAAAAGCAAAACATTAAGAAATGCATTCAGACACTTGCAAATACACCTTTATAAGAAATAATAAGTACAATAAATCTGGTTTTTAATATAAATGTACTATTTCATTTTCCCAAGTCAAAATGTGGTGGATGCACTTTTGCCATTGAAAAGATAGATATTTAGTAGAAATGGGTAACTTTAATTTCACTAAGTACAGCTAAAATAGTCTAAGAACTTGAATTCTGTGGACTACTAGCTCAACTTTCAGTGCAAAATAGTGGCAAAAAGCCATCCTTTTTTTGTCTGTAAAAACTTCTTCACGGTTAGAGAAATATCTGTGTGCATCACAGGAGAGGAGAATTGAAAGTCAAGAGGTTAATTCTACTTACTACAACATATATTCTGCAACTGACTTGTAGCTCTGTGATCTGGAGAACTTTCACTTAATAAGGAAGGCTTAAAGTAGAAAAAAAAACAAATTCCTTTTAATGATAGTTCAAACCACTAGGGTTTACTAAAGGAAGGGAAAGCTAATATTGGGGGAAGGGAGTTGCTGTATTTTCATTTAGTTCTTTGTTGTCTTTATGTTTAGAGGGACAGGAGAGTGTTTGAAAGCATTCTTTTCAGAGAACTCAAAGGAGAAATAATGATGGGGAGGGTGAGCTTTTATTCTTTACAAAGAAAACATACAAAAAGCTGCTACTCAAAGCCATGAACATACAACAAGTGAAAAGCAATACAATCCACTTATATATAAAGAAAACTGTGGAAATAACAACTCTCCAACTATAAGTGTCAGGAAAAAAAACCGGTGGGTATGGGCCATTAAATGCATTAAATGTACTATAATCTATTCAGTGAGTTTAATGTAAGGATCATTATGAATTTAGTGCTTTTTTGATGATTTATAATGCAATGGCATCTAGAAGTCACTCCTGGGGTAGACGCACCAATGTGCTATGTTGCTTCTGCATATTGATTAAGACAAAAAGACTCAAACCAGAGAAAATTTGCTAAGTAATCTAAAGAATCTAGAACCCTCTTATGACAATTATGCAAAAGATAACTGTCAGACTGGTCTTTTCCATTTCCAAATTAAGAAAATGTACAAAACCCCCTGCAGATCCCTTTTATTCTTCATCATATTTCCTATGACTTTGAAAATACCCAAGATAATAGTTAAATATTTCATAGAATTGGTTGAATGCAAGATTCAGATCATATGTCTATTACTTCAGTATATGGAACATTACTTTTCTTATACTTTGCACAGATTTAGATTAACAGAGCATAGCAGCATTTGCACATCATGCTGAGAAGACATTCAGAAACTCCAGCAGGGTCATATATTTGTGCATATATGTGTTTCATACTATGCTTGACAGACACTTAAACAGAGAAGGCTTGGGTAGACCTCCCACGACCAGAACTGATAGCCCAATTTCAATATAACTGGGACCACCAAATCCCTTTTCTCTTCTTCCTTGTCATTGACATGTGATGAGATTGGCTTTTCTAATTTTTTTTTTTCTTCAAATTGCCTGCTGTCTGTAATCCTTTGTCAGAAATGGGTTTTTCAGGTCACTCAAAGAATCACCAGCAAAGGTATCGGCAAAAGCAGGTTTAATATAAAAGTGAATGTTGACAAAAGTTGTTGGCAAGTCTACTACTGTTTCACTCTACTACTCACTAAATTGTTGCAGCACACAGAGAAAAATTAGATTAAAATCAACCCAAATTTATCTACATGGAGGCTAGGGATGGAAAAAGGTAAAGATGGGAAAGGGTAAGGATAAAAATGAGTAAGACAGACTCTCTTGTTGAGTCACAAGGTTCAGAGTGGATCCCTCTCCAAATTCAGTGCTGGGCTTGGCCAGTGGTTTAGGCCAAACATTTAATTTTAAAAGAATTTAAACTTTAGAGCACTCGGTCTCTAGCATGAACAAACGATTCTATAGAACTTACTATAAGCACAACAGTAACTCACTTCTAAACCTAATTTGCTTACAAATCTAACATACTTAAAAAATCTAAGAGAGCAATATTCATAACACATTTGCTGTAGCATATTCACATGCATATGCAAAGATCTAAATAGTATATCCAAGGTGTACATATACCTGTGAAAAATTTGCTTTGCCTCTGCAATGGGTGAAGGATTGAGCCTCAAGAGTGGAGGTAGCTGAGGCTCCATCGTTGGCTTTCGGTAGTATAGCAAATTTGAGAGTTCACTGGCTCTGAGAGGTGTCCCAGTAAAAGAGATTTTTCTGGTCACAGCCTGCTGCAGTCCAGGACAGCTCAAAGAGTCTCATTAAGGACCACTGTTTATAGGGCCACAAGAGAATTGGTTTAAGGCATAATAATTTTCCATCCTGAAAGCAATTTGGGTCAATAACTTTCCTTGAAATTTCAGTAGCAAAACTGTTGTTCCACTTGGGTTGTTCCCCATCTGTTTGTTAAAAAAAAGGATCACTTTGGACAACGTAAGTTCCAGGGAACAGACAGTGTTTCTGATAAGTGCAAGAGGAGCTTAGCCTGGGTGATGTTTGTCAAGGCCAAGGCCTGAAGAGCATTTCTAAGATCATAGTGCAGCCTGGAGGTGAAGTTTGAGCGACGGTTGTACCCCCACATCCTGTTGTGTCAAATGCCGAAGGATAGTAGGGGAGCAGATGCTTCAGGAATTATGGTAGATTTCTGTCATGGTCATTAACAGGAAAAACTGAAACTGAGGCAAAAGCGCATGTTCTACTGAGCATCACCTTCTACTGCATTGCATCTGGTAGACTCTCACATTTGTGCAAGGCATCATGAATAAAGGGCAGCATACTAGGGAAGAAAATATTTCTATGAGGCACCAGTGAATGACTGACTAGAAGGTGATGCTTCCCTGAGCCATAATCTTTGCTCTTTCCTGTGCACATAGCATAATATGGAAGTTCAGTACCTCATACACTAACATCTGGAAAAAATTCTCCGTTTTCTTCTCATATTTAAAATTTCTGTGATTTCCTTATTTTTCTCAATGCACTTCATTGTCTTCTGTGTGAAGATCTGCCACTCATTAATGTCTGCTCCCTGGCTCTCATCCTGTTGAACTTGGCAGACATGAGGACAGGAGATAGCTTACAGCACTTACCTTCAATAAAACAGACATGTTCTGCCTAGATTTATAATCTGGCTTTGGGGCTCTTGTTTTTCCAGTTTCAGTTCTGACTTTGACAAGACAATGTGGGGCAAAGTGATCTGAAAATACTAACTGAAGAACAGAAAGGTCATCCATAGCTGTGAAAATGTCAATTGAATAGAGAAGACCTTTATTCCCCCCATAGTATCTGTCTCTACACAACTGCAATGGTAACGAAAATAGAAATAGAAAACCTATAAAACTTAGGTATGTATAATTCCCTTTTTACTATATTGTTGTGGAAGGCAATGGTTTCTTTGCACATCTCCATTCCAGTATGCATTCTGGTATGAAACCTGCAAGATGGAGAACAGCTCTCTCCAGAAAAGCAGCTTAAATTTCTGTATGGTTTTGTCCAGAATGGTGCCAGAGGAACCTGTATGTTCCCTTCCATGACTGTAAAACTATGCAAGCCCAGTAACTTCATGACTCTCAGCACCACTGTTATAAGGTTACCTGGAGTGCAGGCTGGCTGCAAATCCCATCTGTCTCCTTAATAACTAACACTGAACCTTTCAAAAGCTTTGTCTGCACAGCATGTGGAGTTGCTGAGGATAGTGGTCAAAATAAGTCATCCTGCGACTAGTCTGTTTATACTACAGAAAGATTTACACATAAACCCACAAGGAGATAGAGTGTACGTGAGTTTTTCTTCCTGAAAGCCTCACAGATTGTTTAATAAAGATATTTTAACATGTCTCCCTCAGTTTTTAGTTTTAGTGAATTTTTGATACTTTACAGAATTTCTTTCTTGCTTTATACATGTGCCACAGGAAAAAAAAAATTCTGACTGCCAAATGAAGATGCTTGCCTTTAAAACATTCAGGAGAGGTAAAAATACAAAACTACTTCTTTAATGTATTTATTTTTGTAAATTATTACCAGTATAAAATGCAATATTTCATCTCTTTCTAACTCTTTTGATACATTTAGTGTCATACTAACATACACATCATTGACTTCTCTAATATAAAGGTCTTTTGGAAGCTAAATTGTAAAATGCATTCCACTCAGTATTTTGCTAATTAAGTGTCATGTGGCCATCATCATGATCTGTAATTTAAAAGACAATGGAGTACACTTTTTCCCTTTCCTCCTGAGAATATTCACTCAACCAAGTGATCATCAGATTTAATTGGAAGGATGGATATGTCACAAAATGTTGTCTAGAAAGAGTTAAAGGATTCTAGCAGGTCAGTGAAAAATGTCATTGGCTTTAATGACTATGACAGATTAAAGGCCTTTGGGCACATGCTCATGTAAGATCAAACACCTTTTTTGTCTGACTGGTACTAGATCAACAAAATATCTGCTGACTATGGGATCACAGAAGGGAATAATTTCTTTTCCTTTTCACTGTGTATTATTCAGTGCAATACAGCTTGAAAAATGTCAGTGACACTCCCTGTAATCATTTCTTTGTGTATTTATCCAGATCTCTGCTGAGAGGTGTATGACAGCACCTATTGCCTATTGTTTAACTTTTATTTCATTGTGCTGTGGAGAGATAACTGCATCCCCAGCTATACCTCCAGATATTTTAACTAGTATAGAGCTGGAAATACTTTTATTTATAAAAAGGAATGTTCGGAAAAAGTATTGTTTAATGAGTATGGTGACTTTTTCTTGTGATTCAATACTCTAAAATGAGTGTTCCAAAACCAAAGACATATCAGGCTTTGGTTAATTAATTCCCCTGCACTTGAAATAGCTATTTTCTGAGCTCATCAGAAAGGTTAGCTTATCGTTACTCAAGTGCCTCTCTGACCAGTTGTTGAAAATATGGCTATTTGTAACTTTGCACCAGAGTAAGGAACAGTGCAGAGATCACTTGTCTGACCAAAAAAAAACCCCAAAAAACCAAAAAACCCCAACCAAACCAACGAGCAAAACAAAACAAAAAACCCAAACATGACCTGACCATATAGATTAAAACATCATCATATGAACTCACCAATGGCATGTCTTCCATTTTCTTAGGTCACCACAACTTAAGATAATGAGCTCTGACTTACAGGACTCTATTTGCTAAACATCATCTTGTAACAATGCTGGTTTTTTACTGATTCCTGATGCATCCATGGTTCTAGATTCCTTTAGAGTTTTAATATTTCCTAATCAATCTACTTCAAAGGCTTTCAGTGGTTTACCTTGAAATGGACAATTTGAAGTCTTTTCTGCATCCTTTTGAAAAGGTCCTTTTTTTTTTTTTGACCTCTGATGTTTAGATCTCATTCTGCTTTCCCACATCTTATGAATCTACTGATCTACCCAGACTCCACTGGGATTAACACAGCATAACCCACCACAGGTATGTACTGCTCCAAGGATTAACCAATCAATCCAAATGGTTTAATCATCAATCCGTAGAGGAAATAGCTTGTGGATTATTTTACTCATTTCAGTGACAAGTGATATCACAATGAAAGAAGCTTGCAGAGCAAAGAAGTAGATTAAAAGAGTCTCATCAGCGGAATGTGACCAATTGGGTAGAGAACTGTATTTTATGCGACATATGTTCTCAAACAGTAAAGTAGGAGGGAATACAGAACTCTGTTCTCCTAAGTAGGTAGACTGACCATCATGTTAGTATTTCTTTGCTCCAGATTTATTTCTGAGGAAAAAAGAAGGCACTTTATGGGGCTAGAGGTAAAGAAAATTTGAATAAGGTAAAATAATTAAAGTACACAGAAAGAGTATATAACCACAGAATCATAGAATCAAAGAATGATCTAGGTTGGAAGCAACCTTTTAGGGCCATCCAATCCAAACCCTCTGCAGTACGAAGCAATCTTCAAACAGATCAGATTGCTTAGAGTCCTGTCCATGACCTTGAATGTTTTCAGAGATGGGACATCTACCACCTCTCTGGGAAACCTGCTCCAGTGTTTCACTACCCTAATAGTCACAAACACTCATATCTAGTTTGAGACAATTTTAGCAAATCTGCTGCTGCAGCTACATGGTCTATTTGGAAGGCTTTTGACTCGAGTAATGTCATGGTTTAAGTCCAGCTGGTTATAAGCGCCACAAAACCACTCACTCAACACCCCCTCTCCACCTTCTTCCCCCAGTTGAATGGGGAGGAGAATCAAAAATAGAACTCTTAAGTTGAGATAAGAACAGTTTAATAATCAAAAACAAACTAATATGTAATAATATTAAATAACAATAGTACTACTAATAATGATAATAAAAATGATAAAAAAAGGAGATAGGAGAAAAAAAGTCAAGCAAGTGATGCACTGACTTGTTGACCAATGCCAGACTACATTCCTGAACCTAGGCTGGCCCTCCTTCTGGGAAACTCCCCCAGTTCATATACTGGGCATAACATACTATGGTGTGGAACACCCTTTGTGCAGTTCAGGTTGCCCATCCCAGCAATGCTCTCTCGAGTTTTTCTTAGGCATACCTTTCCACTGGCAGAGCATGAGATACACATAAAAACCCCCTTAACTTAGGATAAACAGGACTTATCAAAAACCAAAATCAACATTAATATTATCAACATTATTCTCATTCTGAATCCAAAACACAACACTGTACCAGCGACTGAGCAGAAATTACCTCTATCCCAGGTGAACCCAGGACAAGTAACAAAGCTTGAAGCCCTGTTTCTGAAATAGAAGTAGTTTATGATGCATTTAATGGGTTTCTGTTAGAACTTTTACTGGTTTAAATCTTGTCAGAAGCCATCTCCTCTTGGATAACATAAATCCACTCATTTAAATCATGATACTTGACACAAACTCACCTATTTATCCAAGATATCATTGTAAGTTTTTCATTCACTGTTTCTTGATATAGTTAAAATTAAGAAATTGAGGTACATCCATTCCAATGAGTATAAAAGTTTGGTAATATTTTTAAGTCTTCTTCTTTATTCCTCTGAGTTAATTCTTTATTTAATGCAAGTGAATATAAAGTATTAAACTATCAGCAGAAAGCATTCTTTCTCACAAACATAAGGATATTTTTCTGCATACAATATTATGCAAAGTCTCTCACTCCTTTCTTTGTGGAATTTCCTTTTTGTTTTTTTGGCAAGTCTGGATATGGTACCTAGGAGTATCATCCATATAAGCTCAGAGCTTCAAAAAGTCCATTCCTTTCTTTCCTTCTATGATTTTCACAGAAAATAACTGCATATATTCTGCACATATTCTGATATATGCCTGACTTCAATTCTGGAACTCAGAATGCCAGAGAATACACACCATTATAGAGCTTAATAAGAAGGAAAAGACAAAATCCCTCCTGAAGCTATTATTTGTTAGCCTATTACTTGAATTCAAGCTATAGGAAAAGTGAATGTATGCATGCTATTTAATATCCCTTTGCATTCCACTGCCCTCTAATTGTTTCTAGGGAAGCATGAAAATAAGGCATTCTGAAGGTCAATAAATAGTTGGAAGTATGAGGAAAGTGACTGGTGAGTGGTATGGCATCACAGCGTGAATTCCATCCAAACAGACTGCTCATGTAAGTGAGACCTTCACTATATCTTCCTGGATCGAAACCAGAGCTATAAATGAACTTTGTTGTATAATTGTTTCCAAACTCACACTAATATCACTTATTTGGGGCAGAAAATCAGAACATGTTAGAAAATACTTTAGTAACCAGTGAATGACTAGAGAGATAGATCCACTGCTGCATGCTAAGTAAGGTCTTCAAGGTTTAAGTTCTCTAATTTAGAAAACAATAAGTAATAAAACAATATCTACCTTCTCAGCTGAACATGCTTGTCAGATAGTATAGAAATCTGAGATGAGGTGAAACTGCTATACGCAGAAACCAGAATGCCAATGAGAACAAGGACACATCCACCAGGCAAACTGAGTATCCTGCTAGGCTGAGTCAATAGTGCTGATCAGAACTGGACTAGAGGAACAGGAGTGCTTCCGTACTGGAAAATAATTTATTTTCAATATTTTCTGTGAATGGAGAAATATTCTTATTCTAGATTCTACTTTTGATTAAGACGTGTTTATTTCAGATATATTTTCATGAAGATATATGTGATTTTTTCATTCTAGATTTTAGCATGCTAAACAGTTTTAATTGATGCCATTATCAGTGCATCAATATGTCTGTTATTATTTCCTTACAATCTCACAAGGTCGGGAACACTTTAAGGAAAGAAACTTCACCTTTCCATTGCCATTCACATAGAGCAAATTGACTTCTTATTTTCTCTATTTTCATTTACTGCTTTCCTTCTGAAATTTAGGGACAGGATTTTGGATAAGAAAAGTAATGTAAACCTTGAACCTGAGGATTTGGAACAATTAAGTCACGAGGGGACCGTAATGGAATGAATGTGGAAATGGTCAGCAGAAAGAAGTATTCACATAGACCAAAATTAAAATTAAAATGGCAACAAGAAAAAATGAGATGCAAATCAATAAAATTCAAACTCAGCTGTAAGAGTAAGTATTGTAAAAGTGGGCTCTGTTTCCAGTATTTATCTTCCTCTTGGAAGACTGATTAGAAACTAACAAAGATTTAAACTCATCAGAACATGGTGGGCAGGGAATGGGGAGGGTTGTGTCTTCATATATATGTGAATATTTCAATGTAAAAAGTGACTTTCATTAAAGTCTCCAGACAAAACTCTTATATTCCTATAAATATATAGAAATTTATTCCTTTAACTATTTATAATCAAGAATCAGAGCTTTCCCTTGGGTTTTAATATAAGCCTCACAAATGTTCATGCGAAGACTAAATGTTGTCCTTTAAGTATGCAAGCCCTGGAAATTGGGTTCTATTGCCTTGGGAAATTTCCTTTGCACTAAATATAATCTGTATCTTTTTCATTAAAAAGTGAAATCATAAAAGCAAGCGACAATAATGTATCACTCCATAGCTTTTAAGGTTTGACAGCTAGCAATGATTAAATCTTTCTGTCAGTGCAAGCATCTATCATCTTTAAATCTCCAAACAATACGACAATATTTGGAGCTTGTGTTATGTGGTTTGTATGTGAAGGAGTGGAATTCCAGAAATTGTTTTCATTAATATGCAGTGTTATATCTTCTGCCGTACAAATACTCAAATTCAGCTAGAATATGCAGGTTGAGAAAGGACATAAGAATATATTTTGCAAACTTTCCTTTTTCAGGATAATGCTTTACATTGGGCCTCTCTCTAGTGACATTTGAAATTACAGGATTCCTCTTACCAGTGACAACACTTAAGAACATTTTTTAACAGGAAACAAGAATTTGAAACTTTTACCATTTAATAGTTATGTGTCATAGAAGGTAACATTTAATTGGGGAGCAGAATAAAACTCTTAAAAAATTACCAAGAAAATAATATCCTCTTCAGTTTTGTGAATTAAAAAAAAATAATGGTAAAGAAAACTATTTCTCTACAGCATTAGTCTTTCTTCCTGGGGAGATACTAGTTACAATCATCATTTTCTGAGATGTAGCATGAAGTGTTCCGATGTAAACTTAAATGTAGTTATTTTCCCTCAATGTGACATATAGATATTCCATCTTTAAGCATATAGGTAGAGTGATATCCTGCCCCTTTGCAAGGAAACTATTGTGCCATCTCATTCTTTCTCCTATCAAGAATTGATTATTACCATAAAGACAATAACTGAGCCTTCTTTGTGATGCTTTTTACGGCATCACATCACATTCTAGTTAGTATTCACCTGTTCTTTCATAGGCTTGTGGAAGTAAGATTATGAATGAAAAATTATTAGAGAAGATATGGTGCTTACACAAAAGAATTACATTCTGCGTAAAGCTGCTGTGTGTGCCCAGAAGATAACCAGTCATTAAGTATCTGGAATTTTTTCTGCTGTTAATATAGCCTTCAACTCACCAGTATCGTCTTATTCACCAAAACATTTAGACATCTGCTTAATTAACTTAACTGGAATTTGATAAGATTTAAGCAGAGATTTTAATACTTTTTTAAATTAAAGCTTCAGAATTACCTGTGTAGAGACAGGGGGCAACTAAATTGAATGCTTTTTTCCTAAAAAAAATGCCTTGTATGCCTGATGCAATGAATCTTGCAGCAATCAATTAGGCAAACTGCACTCTACAGTGATCTTAATCTTAAATGTTGCCTCTTGATCTATACGCAGGAGGATAATAATAAAGATATTATGTAGTGCTGTGCATATACCAGCATCATTTGGAAAAGTGAAATTAATTTTTAAAATATAGCTAAATGAGATACAGAAAAATAATTTCTTTGCTTCTTAAAATCACATGTTAAATCCCACTACAACAGTATTTAATTAATAAAATATAAGAAAATAATGAAATTACATTAAGCAACTTGCCACAAATTTTAATAAAATACATTTATTGAGCTCATAAAGCAGTAGTGTTCATAGGCTGAACACCACATAATCTACTGGGTTATAATTTCTCTCATTTAAAGGAAATGACAAAACTGATTGATTTTATCACAACTGAGAAAAGCTTTTCATTGTATTCATTTCTTGGGTTTGCATTATGTTACCAATTCTTCCTGTAAGCTATAGTTAAAAGTCTTCAAATATGTGCATTAAATCTGTACCAATACCATCACCTGAGGGTTTAAAGGAAAATACATGTTCTTATGATCCCTTATGGACCCTGAGATTAGCTCACTTTGTTAGAGCATGGTGTTAATAATATCAAGGTTGTGGCCTTGATTCCTTTATGGGCCATTCACTTAAGAGTTGGACTCATTGATGGTTGTGGGTCCCTTCCAACTCAGAATATTCTGTGATTTTCTGTGATTTATTTTGCAGAGCACAGAAACAAGAAAAGATTGTCTTAATTTCATATTTACTGGCATCCTCTAGTAATTCCGTTTCTATTCCATGATTTTATTTTTGTTTTTCTCTTCNGCAGTAGTGTTCATAGGCTGAACACCACATAATCTACTGGGTTATAATTTCTCTCATTTAAAGGAAATGACAAAACTGATTGATTTTATCACAACTGAGAAAAGCTTTTCATTGTATTCATTTCTTGGGTTTGCATTATGTTACCAATTCTTCCTGTAAGCTATAGTTAAAAGTCTTCAAATATGTGCATTAAATCTGTACCAATACCATCACCTGAGGGTTTAAAGGAAAATACATGTTCTTATGATCCCTTATGGACCCTGAGATTAGCTCACTTTGTTAGAGCATGGTGTTAATAATATCAAGGTTGTGGCCTTGATTCCTTTATGGGCCATTCACTTAAGAGTTGGACTCATTGATGGTTGTGGGTCCCTTCCAACTCAGAATATTCTGTGATTTTCTGTGATTTATTTTGCAGAGCACAGAAACAAGAAAAGATTGTCTTAATTTCATATTTACTGGCATCCTCTAGTAATTCCGTTTCTATTCCATGATTTTATTTTTGTTTTTCTCTTCAGCAAACTTACCAGTCTCCTTCTTCTGCCATGCTAAAACTCGTCTGCAAATATTGGTTTGATATTTAATATCATACTTCCCTGAGGCTTCTTAAAATTTCTGCTCAGCTTAACCCAGTACTGTCAATCAGTGAGCTGTTGCCTATCTATCTTGTGTGTTAGTAACACCATAGTGTTCAGGAAGTGTGAGCGTGAGGAGGATCAGAATATCATGACAGACAAAAGCAGCCCAACCCCTCAGCACCTGCTATTGTCTGTGACACAGTGCTGAGCAGGACTTACTTGATGTTTTAGTGATTATCAAGAAGACATTTTTAAAGAGATATCAATGCATCCTCTAATAATAAAAGCACAGGTTTGCATCACAGGAACAGATCAGAAAACATAAAACAACTATGCCAGATTTGCTGGTGGATATTAAATTTTCTTCTTTTTTTTTTTAAATTTTATTTATTTTTCATATTGTACAGCAATCAACTCAGCAAACAGCATTTTCACAACCAAGGCATTGCCCACATTTTATTTTTACCATAGTTTTAGATGCAGGATAATAGGAAGGATTTGTGAACAAACGGCCAATAGATTTGCTGTTTTGGAGGCACTGCAGGGAAGTATTTTGGATCCTGATAAGAACAAACTATTTTAATAATTTTTCCCCATCCTCATCTTACTACTAGTATTCACGATCCAAGACAGACTTCCAGTAGAAACTGAACACAATTCTTTGTTCAGTAGTCTTTACAGTTACTAAGTTACCGTAGTTATTACTAAGTGTGCATGCATACTTTGAATTTTTTTTTTGAGGGGATGGAGTTGTAGAGGCTGAAGAAATGGTGGAAGACAATATACACAAGTAAAAAAAAATAGCCTTTTTTTCATTTAACAGCTAGAGAAGAAAATTATAACTTCAGTTGGCAATTGAAGTCACCAGCAAAACATATCAATCGCCACGGTGCATAAGTATGACATGTAATAATAAATATAGTTTGTTAGTTAATTATGTCACCATTTTCTTTCAAGAAAGTTACAGATAAGAGAGAAAAATCATCATATTCTTGTTCAGATTACAAAGATTCAGTAATTATTAGTTCCATTATACTGATTTGATCTACCACACCTAGATAACACTTAAATAATACAGCCTACTAGCTGTATTCTTGCATTATTTTCCATGAACAAATTGTCATTGTTGAAGATAAGTTGGATAACTCCACAGGTAGAGTCTATAAGAAGCAGGAATCCATTTAAAAATTAATTGTAATGAAAAAGAAAACATCTTCTCCCTTCTAACCTTTTCTTTCCATTTCTGTGGGGAAGTTGTCATGTAGTATTCAAATTTTAGCTGAGACCTGACAACATTGAAGCGGATGGATAGGAAAATGCTATAAGTAGATTCACACAGAACCCAGGACTGGGGAGGAGGAAAGTATTACCTTGAACACTAGGCTGTTGTCAGTGCTAGTAACTAGCTAGCTAACAGCTCATCATCAGAAGAAAAAATGAAAAAACTTTCCCCTTTAATTTATTCCGTGTTATTTATGATTTTATAACTTCTTTCTTATTAATTTCCAGCTGTTTGCTTTTCAGACCGAACAGTATTAAATATTGTTTGATTTTGTATTTGACTAGTTTCTCTTTTCCTCCTGCTTGGAGAAAACATCTTTTGGGAGATTAGAAGAACAGAAGGTATTCAAGATACTGACATCCCATAGATTTGTAATAGGGACAAGTTTATAAGAGTGTTATATTCTTCTGTGTGGTGTTCTTAAGAGTAAATTTGTTTTCTTTATTTCTACAGAGCATTGAAATGAAATTTTCATCAAAATATCTAATAAGGACATAGCTAAATCCTACCCTGAACTGAATAATTACATCATTTCTATTTGACTTTTCTTCATTTTTGGGAGAGAAAACATGCAAATGTATTAGAATATAAGAGAAAAAAATTGTGCAAATTTTTGTACGACTTGCAAACTTTTCTAAGTTACACTACTGATACAAAATATACTCCTGAATTCTTAAATTTCTATGTGAAAACAAATAATTTTTTAACATATTGATCAATATATAGGGCTTAGGAAAAAAAAAACAAACCAAGTATTAGCTGAATTCTTATAGAAAATCCATCCAGGACTCAACAAATTTTGAAATAATCATGGCCAATAGAACTGCAAAAGAAAGCTTATATGTGTGTTGGACTGCAACTGAAAATTCCTGTAGCAACTCAACATCATTCTGCAGAATTATTATAGGATGATAAAAAAATTTAAGTCTTTGTGAACAGAATTACCAATATGCTTTGGTTCCTTTGTATCAAGTAAACACAAATTCATTAAAGGACTTCTAAATGCTCATTCAGCTTAAGTTTATGGATAATTTGTCTTCAGAATGGCAACGAGATCCTGGAACTTATGGATACACAGGTATTCAGCAGAGAATAGTCTCCTTCCTTATATATCTAAGCCACCCTAGTGATCTCCAAAGAAGCAATTTTACTCATTAATATTTTATTTAGTGTGTCCAGAAATGCCAGTGACAATATTAGTTTTCTAGCTCTATCTCCCAATTGAGTCTACAGCAGTATTATAAATTCCATAGTAGCAGCTCATAGGGAGAGCAACTTGGCATTTAAATATAATGTTCACTCATTAATACATGGATATTATAAGGCAACTAGAAACCATTCAAATCCAAAAAGAAAGAGTTTCTACATAAATAATTCTTCTGTGAATAATTGCTTAAATAAAAGAGGTAACAGAAGATTTTTGAGTTTATATGACAAGAAAGCATGTGATAAAAATAGTCTGCAATCCATTACCCAGAGAATCCTAGTTTTAGGTTTTCTTATGATTCCAAGTATACCTTAATAATGAAAATACTTATTTTTTTAAATTGGTTTGGAGGTGTTTTTTTGGTAGCATGCTACTTTCCTCTAAATTAATTTATTCAGAAAAAACAAAGAAATATGCATTTAAATTTAGTGTTTTAGTGTGAAATTCCCTGTAAAAAGCAAGAATCCAAACTTTGAATCCAAACCACAATAAATTAGTAGGTATATTCACTTCACAAGTAATGTTCAAAAGACTGACAAAGAAACTTCTTTTATCTAGTTTAAAACTATTTCTTCATATGCAAAAGCCTTAGCATCTTATGCAAAAATATTACAATACTTATGCCCATTTATATTTCATGTTCTGCTTTTATTTATCTCTTTTGTTTACTATACTTTGATATCACAGAGGAATGAAATTTTCTTTGAGTAGATTGTCCATAGAAGTGTTTTAAAAGCTAAATATGCTTTCAACTTGCATTTCTGAACAAAATATTTTGGATTATACTCATTCACTTTTGGCTTTCACAGGTATCTGTTATTCTATTTAATGTTTTCAAAAGAAAATTTTTCCCAATGTCTCTACATCTGTTTGATTTATTCAGACTCTATCCTTTATAAGCTATTGGTTTCCCTCTCAAATAAATGTTTTTCTGCACCATGACATTTTTGTAAAAGTCAGAATGTCCATAGATAAGTTGCTAAATTTAGTCATTCAGTAAACATTTAAACGTTCAATGACATTCAATATACACTTTAAAAAACTATTAATTTTTAATTTATTTGAAATCACATTGGTGTATTATCAGGCTTATTTTCCTTTATAAATATATACTTCTGATTCTCTAATTCACTGTAAGACTTGTTGTTACTATTAAAAATTAAAATAATTTTAAAGTATGAAGGTAAGCAGAGAGAAGATCTTAAAGGAATAATTTGTAATGTATAGAACTCAGTTACAGTACAAGGCTACAGAGTAAACAGCAATTCTTCATTTAAGTAATATTTGCAAAGATATAATTTGGCAATCATATACTACCAATACGAAGAGCATATGAGGAGGATGCTAGTACAGTGGAAGAAAATGTTGAGAGTTTTACTTGAGTGTTTTGACAAGAAAAGAAACTCTAACACAGAGATAACTTTCCCAAGTGTGACCTCAGTTACTCCACATATATTATTGTAGACAAATTCAAAATATATTCTTTCCTTCTGCAGTGGTTCTTTCAAACTATGAAGGCAAAGGGTGAGAAGTCAAAGGACTTGCTTTCTGAATCCCAGACTAAAAGCCATAAAATAGATCATGGACTCTCCAGATAGGGTCATTTCAGAAGTTATTTTGCTCAATATGTTTTCTGATTATGACTGGGTGGCTGTATGTCTTAATTCTTTCAGCTACCTTTGACAAAGAGGACAAACAACAGATTTATAGTAACCTTACTTCCTCATGTGGAGTGAAAAATTTTTGGTTTTGCCTAAAAATGATAAAAGTTTACATAAATATGTCAAATTTATTCACCTCACTTTGGATTTTATCTTTTTTTTTTATTGTAACAACTTCAGAGAAAGGTATCGTTTTGTGTAGCAATAGCAATATTTATTGCGGCTACCTAGATGTACAAGAGATAAGATAGTCTCGTTGCACATCAGGTGATCAAAACACACAAATCTGCTTTAGAAAACTAATAAATATAGTCTTTAATCACATGATCATTTTTGCACTGATGGGTGTTACATTGCTTATCAATACTTTTTCTCTGTTGAATGTATGTGCAAGTGTAAAGTACATATTCATTAGCATTCTGCCATATGTCCCATGGACAACTATCCAGGCATGAATTCTGCATATAGATTCCTTCAGTTTTCCTAATGAGGGAGAATCATTCATGACCATCTGTCAGCCTCTGTACCCAAGTCCTAGGTACATCCAAGGACTTGGATGCCTATAAAGTCAAATTCAATCAGCAATTACTCATCCTGCCATGCCAATAAAGCTAATAATGCTCAAGGTAAATTAACATGGTGTGTTCCCTCTATTTCTGGCTCATGGCTAAGAAGATACTTTAGACTCAGGGGGTCTAACTCTTCCTGAGTGGCCTGTGAAGAGCACTGAATTAAGAGTTTACTGTAGCTTTTTTTGCTTAAAAATCTTTACTCTGGGACAAGAGATACAATAAAAGACCTCTGTTTTTTTCCCCTCCCCAGAGGGAAAACATCATACGTTTTAATATATAAAAGGAAGTTTTCAGCTCTTTAGAGTTTTTGGTGGTGTTTTATTGGGGGAGGAGTTTGTGATGATTGTCCTGGGATCCATATCAAAACTAGAAAGTCAAGAAAAAACCCCTTCAAAGGTAGACGAGATTATTCTAGTTTTTTGGTCAGAATTAGAGTGCCTCTGTTTAAATCTCTGTTCATACATTTAAACAGAGCATTTTTATCTGAGTTTTGTCACTTGAATCATTTTGAGGGGCAAATTCTCAACTGATACAGATAAATAGAGTTGAGTTAATTTACTTGATGTCTTTATTTACAAGTAATAAACCTATTTATTTACCTAACCTGAGTATAAGGTTTTTTTCCAGCGGCCTGCCTGAAAATTTCTCTATTCAAAACTGGAGAGTTTTCTGTAAATGTGTATAAAGGAATTTCAAATTTTTGTTTTATCCTAAAAATTTCATATTAATTTCTGTATGGAACTGCATCAGAAGTGTAGTTCTTAAGAAGGAAGACAAAATAATTAAATGTACAATGGATGTACCTTTGAACCCCATTATTTGAGTTGCATGTTATAGGAAATACCGTAGCAGGAAAAACATGGACTAGTGGAGGCGGAGGAGCCTCGCAAGAAACATGCAAATGCAGCACTGACCCATCATGAGCTAGCTTTGGTGCCTGGTAGCTCTGCCCAAAACCCTATGTTTCCCATCCTGAGTGACTAGATACCAATGAACAGAACTGAAATCATGGACTAAGGACCTCAGTGAGTATTTCATGGACACTTTACAGGAACGGCTCATAGACTAAGCAAATTATGTCAGTGTATGTATCAAAGGATGGGAAGTAAAGAAATACCTAATGAGGGTGTATTGGACATGGCATATATTGTATGGACTGAGGAGTGTAGGTTGTACTGGCTTTGGCTGGAGTTTTTTTTCATAGCTCGTATGGTGCTGTTTTGGATCTGTGACCAAAACAATGTTGACAACACACCACTGTTTTAGCTGTTGCTGAACAGTTCTTACGCAGTGTTGAGGAAGTTCTTTTGTTTTTCTCACTCCACCCCATAAGTAAGGAGTCAAGAGGTGCACAAGAACATGGAGGTGACACAACAGGGACAGTGGACCCCATCTGACCAAAGAGTCAATCCATGCCACACAGGATCAAGCTCAGCAATGAAAGCTCAGGGAAAGAAGGAGAAAGAGGCACCGTGCAGGGTTAAGATATCTGTCTTCCCAAGTAAATACCACACATGATTGAGCCCTGTTTCCCTGGAAATAGTTAAATATCTGCTGGCTGGTAAGAAGGAGTGAATTAATTCCTCTTGCTTTTTTTTTTTTTTACATTTGCTTGCATGCACAATTTTTTGCTTTACCTATTAAATTGTCTTTATCTTAACCCATGAGTTTTCTCACTTTTACCCTCCCCATTCCGTCCCCCATCCCACTTGTGGAGTAATAAGTGTGCAACTATGTGGGGCTGAGCTGCCTAGAAGTGTTAAAACACAACAAAATTTTATCAGGTTTTTATGTGAAAAAAACAACAATTTGAAACATTTACTAAATACAAAGAACTGGAAATGGAATATTAGTCTGAGAAGGGACAGGACCAAGTCCTGTCACAAGTAGTTGATCTCACTGGTCAGCTTCTCAGGTTTTAATGAATACTCTCACATTTCACTTGCACAAATGTTTCTAGTTTTCTATAGTTTGGAGTATGTTGTTTGCATTATGTCCTCTTAAACTAATCATTATATTTAAAATACTTCAAGAGTCAAAGCTATAATAGGAAATGTAACAACCAGTGAAATCCAGAATAATTCCAAATTATGCATCAGTTAAAGAAAACCACCTGCTTTTATACCTGCACAACTGGCAATTGATTAGATATGTTCTGCTTTGCTAAGCTGGATACTCTTTTTTTTTTTTTTTTTTTTAAATAAAATAGTCTACATATTATATGAGAGAATCAACAGCAGAGTTTGAATTAAGAGCCTGAAGAGAACAATTTATAGTGAATTGAGGCAAATGGCACAGATGCTTACAGACGGTGCATATTGTTGACAATGCTCATCTCAAAACATCCCACAATAACCAGAGGTTATCTTACAGTCAAAGCAGGAAATATGGGAGCTGGTTAGAAATATGACACAGAAAATTTCACTGCTCGAAGGCTGCAAGCTGAGAACTTCTTATGGTTAGAGACATTATAGACAATTTGACCTTGCCTCTAGGTCCCAAAATTTTCCTGTGTCACATATGCCATTCTTTGCTCTTAATATCCAGCTTCAGTAGTGCTCACTGTTCAGCTGCTGTGCCTATCTTTTTGCATTATATTTTTCTTAAAATATGTGATTATATGGCACTTCCTGATAAACAAGCTGAGCTTTCTATTCACAGATTACTCTTTCTTACTGCAACAGTTTATCATTATCCTAAAAATGTCACAGTTTTTTATTTGGCTGCAAAAATGCCAATGCAAAAATAACTTCTGAAAGGTAATGTTTTTGTTAATAACTCTTTATACCAGGACAAGAGGTACTAATTAATACAATTTTTTACTAACAAAATTTTACTTTTTTAGGGGAGAGGAAAGATTTCTCAGTGATCCTATGCATATTATTAGACATCTGTGGAGGAAACAGAGAATAGCAGAATTTGGACGTGATCCGATCTGGGCACTAGAGTAATGCATCGTCTGTTAAAGCACTTTCTTCCTACTAATTTTTTATTTTATGGAAATTTAAAAGTCTGAGTCCAGTTGTGGCATTTTGCTACTTCTGACTGTGTATTCAGTACTGTGCAGACAAATTAATAATCCTTTTGAAATTAAGTATCATTTCTCTGTTTTCATAAACCTTGAAAGTAGTGAAATTACTTGCTGGAATTCAAGTTAAATCTATATAAATCTATTCCGCTCAATAAGGCCAGATTTCTCAGGGCATTTAGGCACCCAGATTCTGTGCTAACAGTGGGCATTAGACAGCTAAGCATATTTATAAGTCTCCTTCAAAATTAAACTGAAGAATTAAGGAATAAACTTGAAAGATATGAAAGACAGTTACTGGAACATCTGTTGGATCTCAAAGGTATAATTGTGACACATGCCACATGTCACCTTCAGTGACTATGTCCCACCAGCATTGAAAATGAAGAGAACTGGAAGGTGTCCATATGTCAGCCAGAAGACAACAGAGTCTTGGGCAATAATAAACACATATTCTGATTTTATCCACTTAGAGGAACAGTTTGTACACTGTTTATATAAGATGGTAAACTATCTTTCATATTTTGTAATTTATTTTGTGCTGTTAATGAGATATTACATTACCAAGTCCTCCAAGAACATATATTTGTAAAGATGCAAAATAATAGTTCCTGAATTAGGATAATTCTTCAAAAAACGTTCAAGGAGAAAAAAATAGTTTCATCAGTACTTTGACAACTTCTAGACTATTTTCAAAGATAACAGTTTCTTAGTAAGTTGAAACTACTAAGGAAGCAGGGAGAGCTGTGCTTTATATGCAAAGTGCGTCTGGGAGTGTAATATGAGCAGCTATGACACAGACACAGGTAGCAAGAGGGTCAATAGAAGGACTAAATGCTACTAATTACAAAGACAGAAAGGACGTTGTGAAACCCTCTCTCCAGACACACAAGGTAGATATTTTCTCATGAAAATTAGAACTAAATAAATGGAGGAAAAAAAACTCTGATTTACTTTAAGAAAGAAGTTAAATCAACTTTTCTGCTACTTCCTTTAAATGAAAGATTCCAGTGCTGTGCAACTATACCTCAAAGGTATTTAGAGCTTTTTCAGCCTCTCATCACCGACTTTTGCACTGTTGTCAGTGATTAGACTCTTTATTTTCAAGTATTTTCTTTTTGGAAGCACATATGCTACTATTGTTTCCGAGATGGCCTTTAGACATAGGTAGCTGATTTTCATAAGACTCAATCATTCATTTTGTTTGCCAGCTCTGAACTGCAGTGTTTCTGATACTCCAAGGACAACACTTTTTTTTTTTTTTTTTTCCCAAGCTACTTGGTATATAATTTATTTTTATAATGGAATGGATCTTTGAACAAGAAATTTTTGTATTCTACATAAAGAATTTATATTCTATATATTCTTAATCTGAAAAAAATCAGACTATTAGTATGACGATTTTTCAGGGCTATTGTCTAAAGATAATCACCTAAAACCTACTCTAGATCCCTAATGTGAAAAACTGATCAAAACTTTGTTGAAGTCATTTCAAGCAATAAAATCACCTTCACTGGGGTTTAATTTGCTCCTTTTATACTTTGCTTCAAATTAATAAACTGGGAGTATTTAATGTCTTCTAAATACATGTAGTCCTGGATCTGCCACAATTCAGCAGCAGTATGTATACATACACCCATATGTAAGTATTTCAGAGATATTAAAGTTAAGAGTGACCACCAATTGCACAAGACTATTGTAATTATCATTACCATATATAATAAATTTAAAGAAAGGTTCTGTAGGAAAGGAAAAACAAAATTACATCGCTGGTGAGTTACCATTTTAATAGCCTCATGGCATCATCTTATATTATTTTAAAGAATCTGTATAATTTGTCTTACTACAATGTATGTGGGATTAAAAGGAAAACAATAAAAAAAAGACACACAAATGTCAAATTTTTCATTAAAGAGCAGCAGATATTTGATATTTTCCTCTACCAATAGGCACTCTCTTAAGAAACATCTATTATTAATGACTTTTTCTTAATATTCCCATTAACTGATATGTTTAAACAATTATTACCCTACAGGTTAGGAAACCTGCACCATGGGGTGACGTCTTTTTATTCATTTTTTATTACAGTTCAATTTTGAAGTGCACGACTCTTTTAGTTCATTCAATCTGTGCAGTGACACTATTTTCAGAAACTTCAGGCATTCATTTATTCATGTTCCCCCTGGACATAGTAGTTAACAAGTCCTACTTACTTTGATGCAGCTAATAAGAACTGATTTGATGATAGCATAGTTTATTGTGTTCCAAGTGAAACTTAGTCATTCGTTGGACAGTTTGTGATGAGTAAAAACAGCGCCTCAACAATACCATCTGGATTCTCATAATTAAACATAACCTTCAAACAATTTAATTTTTCCAATATTAATTTTTCCTGCAATTCTTAGGTAGGTATCTTAAAATACTGAATTAATACCTTGTTCTATATTTTTGTACCTATTTATTAATATTAAAATTCTTGCATCTGTGTTCCCTGATTTTAACCTTCTCATTACAACTGTTTTTGAGCTTTCAGCCTAAATTTAACCACTTTGTTATAAAAATCAAGTAAACCAAAAGCTTTCCAGGAGAGACTGCAGGATAGTGGAAGAGAAAACAAAATGCTAGAAATATGAGAACAAAAATAATAATAACATTGATAAAATTTCACCACACATTTTTTTATAATCATTTGAGAATGGACAGAGTGGAAGAGGCTAAAAATCCATGCTATTCATACCTGTCTCTAAAGATAGCTTAAAAATTCCAATTTAAAGTCTGAAGGAGAACTCTTCCTCAGACTATGGCAATTTGAAGATCAGCAACCTTATGAGCCAGATAAGTTGTCTTTGGATTTTTCTTTCACTAACCTGTCTGTTTCCTTTCCTAAACCATCATGAACTTTCACCATACTCAATATTTTGCAACAAAGAACCGTGCAGTTTAAACATATCTTATGTGAAAAAAATACCCTTTTTGGGTTGATTTTAATTTTGCTTACTTAGTCATTTCCCATATGTAAGATGTTCAAAAACATTGGTCATCTTTGCTGCCTTCTATACTTTTTTCCTGTTATATTTCAGCCTTTTCAAGATATTGACCAAGACTGCACACAATATTCAACATGCAAGACAAAGAGGGACGTGTGGAATGATATGGTTTAGTGGTTTATGATAGTGTTCCTGTGTTTTGAAGGACAGGAATTGGTGCTGTCCTTTTTTCTTGTTTTGTTTTGTTTTGTTTTTCCCCACAGATCTCTAGTCACTTCAGACAAGATATTTTCATGGATTATCTAAAATAGTGCCAGCATCGCATACTTATAGTCGTTCAAAATCCAAGACTGCTAAATCTGAAATAAAGATTTTTCCTGTATTTATGATTTTGCATTTAACTACAGGAATTCCATTGCTTTCTCACTCAGCCTTGTCCAGTTTTCCACCATCAACTCTCCTCTTTATTGCACTGATATGTATAGGAGCATTGCATCTAGCACAGATTCCTGAAGCAATCTAAGAGTGTCAGACTCTGAGATAAAAATAAATAATTATGTCTTGCCTTGCCTTTGCTTGGATAGAGCTGCATTTCTTTCCCTTTTTTCCCCTTCTTTTGCCTTCCTTTCCCTCCCTGTCACTCCCTTTTCTCTTTCCATTCTTCTTCCCTTTTCCTTTTTCCATTTAAGAACCCATCTCTCCTTCAGATCTAAGATGTTTCTTAGCTTCTTCAAGGACTTTTGGAAAGGAATTCCATTTAATCTCTGAATGGTATCAACTCAGAAAATTTTACCTCTGTAATTGTTTCAAGGAATTCCAAAACCATTGTAAAACATGATTTCCCTGTAGTAAATTTGCTGTTATTTTTCCACAATATATTATATTTATCCAGACATCGATTGATTTTATCCTTTATTATGTCTACTACTGATTCATTGAGTACAGCTCTACACTGCCCAGATATGTATTTTTCCAGATCCTTCTAGAAACAAATCTTTTAACAATTATAGTATTTCCCACACTAACTTTCTGGTGTGGGAAAAAGTTGTCTTTAAGCAAGAGGTTTTAAACAGCATGTAGTGGATGGGCTGTTTCATTCCTGAGCTCCTTTTCTTCCTTTTCTTTAAGAGCATATCTGGAGGGCTAGAAGAGAATCTTCAATCTCAAGGAACTTCTGATTATTTCACTGAATTTGTTCCTTCATTTTATAGTCTCCAAAAATGACTATCCCATTGCTGAGCTGATGAACACTTAGTAGCATAGAATGCAGAGTATGAATTTTGAATTGTTGGCCATTATGGACCATTTAAAATATTAGACCTGGAAAATGAAGTCTTTGAAGTACTCAGTTATCTGTATTCTGGGTAACAACATGGAAATAAAAGCAAATAAAAAAAGACAAAACAAATCAGCAGCCACAACCTCTCTATTCTTTCCTATAATCCATTATCATCTTAAATCTAGAAAAAACAGAAACAAAGGAAAATTGACGTCTCAATGGTAACTTCTCTTCCTGACATAGAGCTGTAAATGCCTATATTCAGAAAACTGAACTAATTAGATGGACTAGATTGTATTTTTCAAAATTCACCTGTTGTGATTACGAAAATGGCAACTTTTCATTGGCAGTATCAGTGGCTTCCTTCCCTCATTCTGAAACCTGCTATGTATAATATATGCAGGAAAGAACAGGGGTTTTTTGCAGTCATAGGTTGTTAACATTTACTTAAATATTTAATGTTTTTACTGTGCTGTATCCCAGTGAAATTTTAATACTTAGAAGAGTTATAAAGAACAAAAAAATGTTTTCAAATAGCAAAGAGTAGTTTGTACAGGATATAAATGCACAAATGTATCAAAATGTTTCCAAGTTGAAATTGCTGTTTCAGGATGAGTGCCCTTTGTGACATATCTGTTCCATTTTGGATTTCAGCAAAGCTTATGATACTATCTCTCACGGTATCTTTCTGGACAAAATGTCCAGCGCACAGCTAATAACCATGTTAGGCGATGAGTGAGTACCTGGCTCACAGGCTGGGCACAAAGACTTAAAGTGAATGGGTTGTCATTGTCACTGAAACTGCAGGAAAAACAAAAACTCTCCAACAACATTTTATGTGTTAGAGAATTAAGACATTACAGAATGTTGTTCTGGCCAGGATGTGCAACAGAAATAATTTCACATTGCCCAGATTGCGCAGAGAAAATCATCCCATCACGGATGGCTTTTACTAGATTTTTCACACACTTATACAGTCAAAACCCAGAGAAATTCATTGATTCAGTGTTCATTGGCTCCAAGTTACAGAGTTCTTAGTATTTGATTTCCTGTTGGTTATTGATCCCTTCACCTTCAATGTTAATTTGGTTCTCATTCTTCTGTTCTCTTAGCTATCTTTTCCCAAACTAGGAGTCTCTGATTATGCCAGGGGCAATGTTTGGAGTTGATGTGTGTTAATGGTCATTATCTTTTGTCTATCTTCTGTGCTACTCCTACTTGAGATGTTAAGCTCATCAAGCCTCAAGAAGTCAAACTGTTCTTATAAAATAAACTTCAATTCCTTCCCCTCTGGGCAAAGACAAACAAAATTCCTGACTAAAGTTATATAAAAAATTTTAAACTTGTTATCATTTCCAACAACATCACACTGGTGACCTGCCAGTAGTGAGGTTTGCAGAGCTCCACCTTAGGCCCCATTCTCTTCTGCATGAGACTGAAATAGTTAAAGTCTTAAACATTGCTAAAATCACTGGATTTTGCCCACTGTAGCACACTGCAAAGAAATAGCTGTCCATCTGCAACCACCGAAGCCCACTCCTCCCCAGTATGCCCCCTGACCGGAATTTGGACTGTGAGAGGAACTTGCAATAAGATAAAGGGGATACTATTGTCCAATCATCCCAGGTCTGGGGCATCCACAAGTGATACTGGAAGAGTGATGGGAATGTTAACGGCTCAGACAATCAGAGGCTACGGATGGGTGTGGAACAAGATAAAGAAAGAGGCAAATCCTTCAAGGGGAGTACTGTTTCTGTCCTTACTCAAGTGAATTCAGCTGTGATAATTCCCTTTCGTGGGTGGGGGGTGGAGGGAAATACCAGGACATTCACACAAAGCCTGAAGCCATCTCAGCTGCTGGGCCATGATGGACCATAACTGACCCAGCTGCGTTTATGTAACAGGCCACTGTATCATCTTAGAAGGTGTCAAAGACTCATTCAGTCTGCAACCACCACTTCAACAAGACTGGACCAACAGACATCCAAATTGCAACATCCAAGTCTTGTCACGAGGTCTTCTTATCCCTTCCTTCTCTTTCTTTCCCTTATACATTTTCTTAAGTTATATTTTATGCTTTTATATTTTCATATTATTAGACATAATAACTAAAATGTCTACACACCTTTGAATATCTATATTACTGTAGATAATAACAACAAAAACAGCTACATACCTCTTTTCCTTTGCAGCCAACTTGTTCTAAAATAAACCCTACATATATATATCTACAAACACTGATCATTCATTGTTGCTTCACTCTAATCTTCCCTAAGGGATCTACTAACAAGAATCTGGGTTACTGTCACATTATGGTGTTGGGTAGTAACATCTTCAGCATCTTAATTAACCACTTGGATGCAGAACTTGAAGGAATACAAAGTAAGTTTGCCGATGACACTAAACTGGGATGAGCTGTCGACTCCCTCAACAGCAAGTATTCCAACCAAATTGCAGTCATCTGTTCTATTTTGAAATCCAGTTTGACTAGAACAGTGAAACATATGTTGACGTACTATCCAGTCTACACAAAGTATATTGAATTAAATATGTGTACAGTACTATTTGGAAAGCCACAGATGTGGCATATGTTTTTTTATTCACTTTAAGTAATTTCCAGCTAGATTAATATAGTGAAGCCTTACAAATTCTTTCAGTTCCCATACTGTGCATGTTTTTAGAATTTCCCATATGAACACTCCTTTGAAGTGTTAAGGACCTTGATGAAAATAAGCGAAACCTTCAAAAATACAAATTAAAAGCTTTCCTAAACTTGCTTTGCCATACATTTAAGTGGAGATGGGAAGGGGAAAGGACAGCAGAGCTTCTAGATGAACTTCACTGCTACTTCTCTTAAGTAAAAGCCTTTATCATTTTTGTAGGCACCACTTTGGACTGATGAGAAATTGACCCTTGCTGCTGTACTGTGGTGTGGTTCCCACATCTCCTCTGCTACACTGATCACAACAGTCAATATCAGGATCTGCTTCTTCAAATAAGGGAATGCAGTAAAGGAATGTTGGAAACAGAAGGTATCCTGGTGGGGGGTTGCAATGTGTAAAAACAGAACAAGATTTGGGTTCTAATTCGAAAAAGTGATATTGTGCAAAAATGCCAAAGAAGATAGCAAGTATTCTTGCCGAAGGGTCTGGATCATGCAGCATCATAATGAAGATAAAAATCACAAAATGAAAATATAGGGGCTGAAAGGACCTCCTTGTTTAGGGGGAGAACATAACACAAATTTACATTACATGATCCTACTTCACAGTGTTTAACTTATTGCCTGTGCTTTTGTTGCCTTGAAACAACAAGGTTTCATGTTTATGGTCTCAGAAGTATTCCATGCACATGCTGAGAAACTTGTTTTGGAAGCTATTGTGTCTATATACCTCTTTCCTACCTGTTGGAAGTAAGCATGTGGGACCCATATTCAGTCAGTGCAGTGGTTCATGGCGCTTGAAGTCCATAATTTTCCAGACTCACAAGACCAGCAATAATAAATGAACCAGAAGAAAGGAATGTCTTCAGTGTTAGAGAAAGATTACATACATTTCGTAATTTTGCCATATGAAAAAGTAATATCACTCACCTGAAACTGGAAGTTTGCCTTGGCCTTGTCACTGCAAGAAATCTAGCAAAGAGCTTGCAGAGCGGGGAGCAGTAATAAAACGATATGGAATAGCAGCAATTCCCCTTGTCAATCCCTACAGGATCATCATTCCCGCTCCTCTAGCGTGACAAGAGTCCTGCCCCCTCACATTCAGTCAAGTACATGAAGATTATGAGACGTATTTAGCTAAGAAAAGAGGAAAGGAGGAGAATAGGACACTTTGAACAATGCCTCACATATTAGCAACTGATTGTTTTCTATGACCCAGCTGATGTTTTCTTCTTGCTCAGGATCCTATCAAAGTGTCCCAGTCTGCTAAGTCTGAGGAGAAAAAAGCTCTACAATATTATCAGTAAATACACAGGATCCGAGATATGTTACTTTTGATTTACATCCAGGGCTACAGGACAAAAATTATTCTGAGGGAAACAAAAGGTCCATCCCAGGAAGCTTGACACTGCATATGGGCTACCACTATACTGACATACTCAGTTTATGATTTCCAGATGAGAAAAAGGCCTCAAGTAATTATTATGCAAAACATAACCCACATCTTTGTGATACAACAGGAATCTGCAGTGGCACTCTGTATTGCCAGGGGTTATTTGTGGTTTTAGCCTAATTCAGTATTCAGCTAAAAGTATGATAAGAGACAAATTCTATCTCTTTTTATCAAACTATATCTTAAGATTATACATAATAGTAGAATTTATAGAAAGTAATTTTCAACAATGCTTTAAGTTTTTTATAAGAGACAGGTAATTTGCTCTTTAAATATTTATGAGTGTCATACACTACAAGGAGCTAAAAATCATTCTGCAATGTTTTTTCTGTCATCTTGTACAATACATAGCTTAAATGTGAAAGCAAGTTTCCTGAGTTTAAGGAAATTATTCTTAACCAGGATAAAAAAGAAATGTTTTGCCCCCTTTTGTAGCAGGAAATATTGGAGAAAATATGTAGAAAAAAAAGAACTTGATAATATTTTCAAAATATTGGTGATCTTAAATAGAATTTAATTTTTCACAGTAAGAAATAGTCTTCAGTCAATATATAAAGGTTTTTATGATCTACGTTTATGATCAGAGCCTAACTCTAAAGGTAAGTTCCATTTACACACTGTAAACTTTCTTTTTGTCAGTGAATTTTGATAAATAAGCTAGAAAGTATCTTATTCTCTCATGTTTTAGGAAGCAGGTCTAAGCAGAGATCTTTCCCAAACGAAATGTTCCACAGCAGACTTTTTGTTCTATTTATCTTCTCATGAAGACAAAGCACTTTGAAATGAATAAAGGGAAGATCAGTTGGCAATTTCTGTCTTGCATTGAAATGACTGTGTCTGTGTTCAGAATGTGTTTGGTGACTGCCGAGTGCCATGGAAAAATGTTCCATGTGCATAATGAGAAAATGGAATGAGAATGAAGAAAACCAATAGTTAAAGAGTTTGATCTTGTAAAAGTCCTTACTGCATATAATTTAATTATCCTTCTCTTCTAACAAGGGTACGGCCAAAAGCTGGCTAATATTTGTTTAGCTGGCTGGCTAATTAAAAAAAAAAAAAAAAAATCACCTTTTTAATAGTTACATATAATTATATCAATGCTTGTGTTCCTGATCACATATTTGAGATATCTGTGAAAGAATCTTGACCATTGTCAGACATGGAATAACTGACCTTGACCTAAAATTCTCGAGTTTGTTTTTTTTTTTTTTTTAATAGTTTTTCATTTTAAAGACTTTCCTTTTTAAGAATTCATCTTCTGTTTGATTCAGTGAGATTAACATAGAGATTTGTCTGCAAATGACTTTTCTGTAGATAACACCAAGAGTAGGAGGGAAAGTGGAACAAAAATCCCCAGCACTTCATAAATTAAAGCTGACACTTTTTTTCATCTTATTGATCCTTCTGGTTCCCCAGTGATGCTTCAGTGAATCCTCCTGAGGTTTGTAAAGGGGTGAGTGCTGCCAACAACTATTCTCAGTAGCAGCATCTGCAACCTCATTCTCTTTCTGCATAATAGCACAGAACAGCAACTTTGCCACGCCCTCATGGTGCTGAGCTCTGCCCCCATTGGCAACTTGGACACAGTCATTTGCACAGTCGTGTGCAACATTAGCACATCATGTATGGTAACAAGAATGGAAGACATCTGCCCATGGTCACCAGCCATAGCCTCTTACTGGGAAAACCAACTGAGCCTCAACATGTTTTTATGAAAGTAGTCACATTTTAAGGTTTTCCCAGATCAGCTGTTACAAAAATATTTTTATATGATTATTAATATCTGAAAATTTTGAATTTTGATTTCTGACTTCAAAGACTAATTGTCCCAACTTTTACATCCCTAAGATGAAAGCAAACTGGGAATCATAAAGTTAAAATGACATCCTCACAAATGACCTGTTTCAGGAATTACCATCTGTGATCCCAAGTGATCTTGCCTTGCAGTTATGCCTCTCAGCTATTTGTACACAATATGCATCTGCCTGTCATCTGACAATTGTGCCAGCTCAGATGACACTTTGGAGCAGAGGTTTCATGTGTCATCCTTTGCAACACAAACTGAACTTTGTAGGGATCCGCAGCCTTCCATGAGATCTCCTGCTCTTTCCTCAGGCTCTGCTGTGCCAGTAACACTCTTTATAATATCCCATGGAAGTAAACTGCCTGATGTTTTCTGCAGTATATGAAAAACGTGATACCTGAATCACTGAAAAGCAAATTTAGCACAGACGATTCCATATGTAGCACCAAATGGAATGAGCTCCAGAGTTGCAATAAAATCTTAAAAAAACATATGAACAGCAACAACAAAGCTTTCCTGAGACTAAAAAGTTATAATATTTTCTATATACATTCTGCAGGAATGTCCCTTACCCAGAAAAATTAAGTTCATGTATTTTTTTTTCTGTTTTGTTCTCTGCTCCATAAAAATACCACCTGCCAAGTTGCTGAGTATTTACAGATCTACAATAAATTCAGTATCTTCTTTAAATTTGCTAACAGATGTTGAATTATTCTGGAATTAACTGATTCTTTGTGGTTTCTTGTCGCAATTAAATGTGTAGCAGTTCTCTGAAGTGTTGAAGGATCTAATTTTTCATTTGCATAATTGTTTGTTCTAGTTAGACAGTAGTTTAAAATCAAATCTTACAAAAGCAGTGCAACAGAAATGAAAGAGTAATAAATAAGTAAGTAGCTGCACAGCTGAAGAGATACTGGTTAAGCCTATTTATGTAATACCTAAAGAATGAAGATCACAGAGATTTCAGAAGATGAAGTTTTTGGGAATTTCAATTAGACTTATCTCCAAGTTAAACATGGAGTCTCTAATTGGAGAAGCAAAGGCAAGGAAGCAGAGAGATCTGCACGTCTGATTCAGAAAAATAGAAAACCTAGAGATTCTTGAGAAGATCAAAATATATCTCCTCATGCTTCTCTTTCAGTTCTTTTTCAACAACGTCTGCTTAAACCATTGGCTTCATTGGTCCCTGAATTCCTACAGTATTCCCATTACCTAGAGAGACAACGGTTATTGCCATTTCGTAATGATATCTATTTCTTCTAAAAAAAATCTCACTTTGAATGTTATAAAATTTCTTTTACTACCTTTCAGACTTTAAGCTTTACAGGAACCCAGGTGTTCCTGAAAATTTAGTAATTGAATTAATAAAAATTCAAAATGGGGATTATAAAATCAAATACTTTCTATTTAGTTCTACCAGATATACTCTTACTTTTGATAAACTAAGTAAACAGGGCTACTCCTGAGTGAGCAGAATATTCTATTGCTTTCTACTCTTCCAAAATAGCCTTGAAACTGAGTTGAACTGGACACTTGCAGTTTGGCCTCAGGACAGAGGTAACCTTTCATAGCAAAGAGTTTCCACAACAGATACCATAGACTGTCGGAGAATCTGAACCGCAGGAAAAAGCATACTAGCAGCTTATCCTCCTGCTGTGCTGATCCTCAGTTCTTTCACATGTTGAGAATTTGTTGGCATATGAACTGAATAGATTTCTAATATGCAAAAGTCGACATAGGAGTCAAGATTATTTTACCATGTGGGTCACTTAGAGCTACTGCACTTACCTTTTTATTGGTTTTTCTTATCTCTAACTGATGAACAAAGTGAATACTTCCTTGTGCAGAAACACACCACTGCTTTACATTGCCAAAGTATGGTACAAATACCAGACAGGTAAAATTTTCTACTGGCATATATGCCAGTTTCAATTTCAAAGTAAACACTGAAAATATAGATCTTTTGCCCATCTCCCTCTAATATTCTGTCTCTAGCAAATTGCTTAACATCTCATTGCAAAAAGTTTGGAATGGGCTAGAGCATAGTTTTCTTTATGGAGCATAAAATAAAAAAAATCCCACTGACCCCAGATTTAACTGCATGCCCTTTATTGCAGGGCACTGTATTTCCTAAATTAGCCATGATCCTAATGCTATGCAGCTATGACAGTTAAAGCTATACCATGTCCTCTGCAGTAATTAGAACGATCTAACAGTTCTGATAAATTGTACATCTCAGTGGTATCTTGTTCTAGCATCCTCTTGTGCTCTTTATTTTGCATTTACAATCTCTAGTTCAGACAAATTGTCTTAGTTGTTGGAAGCCCTTTGACTAGCTAATACAACACCTACAACCACAATTGATCTGGAAACTGAAAATTCATGCAAACTTATTGTAATAGCTTCTTTCTTTTTTTTCCCCCCTCCCAAGTCTACCAGCTTTTATACCACAACAAAAATCATTACTTGTTACTCACTGTAGCATATCTAATTTTAGATTGCAAACTGCTCGGGGCAGGTGTCATGTCTCTTATGTGTTGTGAAAACTGGATAGTGAACATCGTATAACCCAAACAACAACAACATGGGGCTGGATCATACCCTAAAGTCATATGCACAGACAGCCTTCTTTACAGAGACTGTCTTGTAGCCCAATCTAGGAAAAAGGGATATATCAGCTGGTTCCTTGGTGTTGCCCTATGACAATGAAACCCTGCTTGAAATAACAAAAGAACTAGCTGTAGGGTTGAATGAAATGTGGCCAGATGAAAGAAAAGATTTTAAAAGCACAGATAATCTATTATAATAGCTAAATGCGCATTATCAATAAATTCTTCTCTAAAGAGAAGCCCTGAGCAAACTCATTAAGCTGCAAAATTATAAATTACAGCAGTTATTATTACTTATTTTCTAACTATAATAATAAAAGGAAGAAATTATATTTGATTATGTTTGGATTAGCTATCTATTTCAGTGGAGTCACTCCAGATTTATGTTGGTGTAAAGGAGAGCAAAAATTGCCCTAATTCATTCTCTTGAGCTTCTATCATTGTGACTTGGAATAGTTTCCGTCTTGCCCTCAAGTTATTTTGCAGATATTAAGTTTTTTCTTTCCTGCCAGCCTGCCAAAACCTGGACATTTTAAACTAGCTCCTCTTATTTACTAACAAGAGCATACGTTTTAAGCTTATGTAGAGGCAACTACAAACATTCCCACTGACAACAAATCCTCCAATCAAATTACCGGAACATATCCAGTTGCTCCAGAAACAAGTATCATCAGAGGCTTTTGACTTTACGTTCACAGGTTATTTGATCTGCCCAAGCCTTCTATAACACTCTTCCTTGCATAATAAAAAGAAAACAGATACTTGAGCATCTAATCTAAACCAGAGACAACAGAAAGGGAAAGAGCTCTAGTCTCTGTACAAAGCAGCAACAATTTTCCTGCAGATCTGTTAGTAAAAATAATCCCAAAACAAAAGAATTTTTAAGGGGACAGCTAAGCTTAATTTTCTTTCTCATACCTGTGAGCCTTTTAAAAAAATATCCATAAGTGTAAAATAGAAAGACATAAAACTATTCTTTAATAATAGACTATTTATTTTATCTTACATCTTGAGATCTTAAGTAGGAGATAGAAGATTTAAGTGCATTTCTTCAAAACTTCAAAAAGCAGGACTTAGGAATTCCACTTTTATTAATCTTCATTACATTGCTTCTGGACAGAATTGTGTCTTACAATCTCATTAATCAAGCTTTTCAGCATAATAAAGGTAATTTATATTCATTTTAATCTATTTTATCTTCAAACCAGTGATCTTTCCATCCACTATTTACACTAGGTTAGAGTACAGCATTTTCAGTATTTTGATGCTTCATCAATTCTGGAGGTTCTGCTTCAGTTTTGAATACCCACAGGCTCTCAAAGTACTGCAAAGTGCTTGTAATATTAGACCAACTTAACATAATCAAGAAACATTTATTTAACATATCTTGTAAGAATTAACCTGTAAGGATATAAATAGCAAAACTCATGTCATGTTTTAAAATATGCACCTTTGTTTATACAGCTTTTTAAACTTTTCTGAGATTATGCTCCAGTGCAGCATTGAATTGCAGTATCCAAAGTTTCCAAATGATACCTTCCAAATTCTCAGATATCCTCAGAAAAATAGAGAAAAACAGAAAGGTAGAGAAGAATCGAACAACATTTGATAATATTAAATTACCTGCAATATTTATGAATGTATTTTATCTCTACTTTCAAAATACAGAGATATAGTTTTTAAAAATTGTGCAATAAAAGAAAGATTTTGACTGATTTTAAAATTAATGTTAAAAAGTACTTGTAAGGAAAAAAGTTTACTGGTGAATTTCACTTTTATGCTTCAGAATTGTTGTTTTATTGTTTAATCCTTGATGAGTTAAAAGGAAAGATTAATAGGCCTTCTATTCTTATAAATTAACTTTTAATCACAGTGATTCTATTAAGCATTTTATGACAGCATTAATTACATTGTTTTGATGCATGTCACAACAGACAGAAAAGAGCTATTTATATTTTTATGGATATTTTCCTATGTTACAGTAGATATTCTGAATATCAGTCTGCATTTATGTAATTTTTTTTTAGTTTAGAATCAGTAAAAAATATGATGAACTAAGCAAATGGTAAATGATGCAAAACAGAAGAAGCTTAAGAACAGTTGCTCTTCTTTAACTATCAGTTATTGTGACTCCAGATTATTTTTCAACTATGAGTGAAAATTGCCTGTTTCAGTATGATTTCTGTGGTAAGGAGCAGACAAATTCAATCTGTTCTCTTATATCTCTTTACGTTTCCGGAAAAAAAAGAAAAGGCATCATTACTTCCCTATGTAGCCATTTTTATGGACACAGTAGATTAAAGGGACCTTTGCAAAAATAGGAGTGAGGCTATGGCACATTCTTCAAAGATGAAATAGGGTAATACAACACTGAAGTAATTATGGCAACTAAACCAAATTAGGGATCAATAAATATTGTCCGGCACTGCGTTTTACAGGAGGATACCTTCCAGATATGCCATTTGCTTCTGTTTTATGAGTTGCACTAAATTGTTCTGAAGATCTTGTCTCTAGGACATTATATATACACTTACAATCATAATGTGCATTGTTGAATATCCAGCAGAAGCTTAAATCAGCTGAATTTACTTTTTGTGCCAATGTCTGGTAGTGATAAAATAATGTTTGCCTCTTTTGTTTTAACTGACTCTATTAGCAGCCACAGAGCTCACTATTAAGCCACCATGGACTTCCTCTCTCTCTTTGAAATTGCTCATATAGCATGGCATTCCCATTTTGTATCTCAGCTAGTAATATTTTTTCTTATTTGTAGAAAGCATTCATTCTGCTCATTTGTGAACAGTTGCTTTCTCTACCCATATGGCTTTTTAATATTTTCCTGAGTTTCTTAAAGTGTTTTATTAAAAATACATGATTGAAAAAGGAAAGATTTTTTAATAGATTTGCAAAATTATGTTGCAACACAGTTTAGCACTTTATTGAGTCCCTTGAAGTACTAAAAGTTGGATGCAGACTGCAGCTGTCAATTCAGCTAAATGCTTCTGCTTTTCCTGTGTATTGAAAGAACACTTCTTTTCTTTGGTTACCATATTATCAGCTAGTTTCTTATTCACAGATACTGCACTACATGACTTTCAGCAAAGATAACTGTCAGTGTGGTAATAGGAGCAGGGAACACATGTCACAGTTGTAGTGAGAATAGTCAAATGGCAAATAGTCAAATAAATTTTACTGTACCATCCAATTGCAATTCCTCTAACTCTCAAAGTTTTCCCATTATCAGGGTGATTTGGAAGATTTTCATTGCTCAAAAGGACCAATGTCCTCTGTAGGGGGAAAAAGAAGTAATTCACAGGAGTCTAGGTTAGACCCACTTGAGGAACAATAATCACCAAAGAGCAGATGACCCACATGTCAGAAGAGACTTCCTTACGAAAAAATTTATTCATTCATTTGGCAGTAGATAGGAGTGGGCAAACTGTATCCCATAAGTTAAATGCAGGTTAAAAAATAGCATGGCAATGCAAGTATTAAACTCACATCTTTATGATTTTGGATTTCACTATTATTATATTTGTTATAATTGCTGTTGTTTCACTTTGGGTTTTCTTAGCTTCATTTTTTTTTATGTATACCAATAAAAGTGTTTGGAATTAAAATTTGACCCTCAGAATAAAGAAGTTTTTCATCTATGCACTCCATCCTACTCCCTTCTACATTAGGAAACCACCTTTTTTGTTTTCTTTCTTTCTTATGTTGTTATGACAAGAGATATTGCAATCAGTTCAATATGCCTCTAGGAATTAGCCATGATGTATGATTTTCTTACCCCTAGCTGATTTATACACTTCTGAAAGGAAAAACTAATTCTTTCTTAAGCAAAATATTATAATCAATATTTCTTTGAATTGTGATAGAGATGAGATTATAATTGCTTCAGGTACGATGCAAAAAAGAATCAAAGCAGAAACACTGTTCTGAAATATTCTAGAACCGGAGCTTATTCCCATAATGGTAATTTCTAAAGAACACGTTTCATTTATTATAGGATTCAGAGATAGAAGAAGTGATGAACAAAACCAGTGCCATTTAAGAAATGATGTAATAATAAAATAGATATCAGTAGGGATACCAATGGAAGACTAAGAAACAGTCTGTTTTGAAAACAAGAAGCATTATTCTCAACCTCTTTGAAATACAGCAACTTAATGAATCTGTCGAGTGTTGTACCTGAATGTCATCCAAACAGTTTAGCTCTTCTATGCTTGAAATAGAGATGTACTAAAAGCATATTGTTGCTAATGCAGCATTTACATTTAGTGAAATTTAGTGAAATATTGATAAGGAGGAACATGAATTAGAACCTTTAGACAGTATTTAAAAGCACTGGAAGAGGAAGAAATTAATTACTTCCATATAATTTTTAAAGCATTACTGCTGAAGCAGCGGCCAAATTGCAGCAGTGTGAATAAGAACACAAGTATTTTTAAGTCTTCCTCAGTCACAAAACCGTAATAGACATTTTTCTGAAAGAATACAATCAATTGTATTTGAGGCAGCATTTCATATGTAAATAATCTATATGCAGAATATGTACATAATCAGCAAGAAAAGCTTTTAGCCTTTTAAGACTCCCATAAATGACTTCTACAAACAAATAACTGTTATGAAAATTCCATTCAGTTTTCTAGAGTTGGACTACAGTATTTAATAATTTTCCATTTCTTTTGAGTAGGTACATCATAAGTGCAGAGCTAAAGTAAAATTTGAGTTATACAACATCATTTGCTATGAAGAAAATGTTACGTGTCTTCAGTATTTTAGTGTTCAAATGAAAAGAAGACTAGCATGTGTTATATCCGTATTCCATACAACTTCTAGAAAATAATATTCACGGATATTTTGTCTGTGTTTGTCAAAGTATCATTCCATTCAATTGTGCTTTAAGAATATAGACAATCTGCTTCCAAAATCTGGACAAATACCGTATTTTCTACAGAAGTGATTACAGGGATCTTCCCAGTGTTAGAGGTAACTTGACCTTTACATATAAGCTCTAAATATGCCAGTAAATGTATTTTTTCTTCACAATATCTAAATTAGTTGGTTATTGTTTTCAAATAAACTGTGCTTTCCTCCTCCTCCCCTTTCCCTCCCCCACCAATTACATCACTGTGTATAAATTCATCTTCTTCCCTTATATTTAAATTAATTTTGTTTTTTTTGGTGACAAGTCTTCAAGTTTTCTTCTGGATTATTTGTATCTCAGTCCTGCCAGTTAATTTGAGTGAACAGATAATTACATCTGATCTAGGCATATCCTGCTTAAAGAGAGGGAATTTAGGCCCTTAAGAAAATTTTAAAATTTAGGCCCTTCCTGCTGAATAGCAATCAAGTCCAAGTATACCTGTGAATGTCTACTCTGTTAATGTTCTATTCCTTAGATGCATCCCTGATTAGTTATAATGTTGCTTAGGTGTCTAATTTTGTCAAGGCACTGTGGGGTTATTCATTCTGGCACCCTGGACTTAGTGCTCTGCTGCTCTTCACATTTATGATGATAGCTGACTGAATTCCATGTCAGATCCCGTCAGGAGCACAGAACTACTGTGATATTAGTGCTACTTTTCGCAGAGTGACCAAGGTCATGACTGCTGTCTTCGCAGCAGTGTGAAGCCTTGAGCTGAAGGCAGACTTTGAACAGGTAGTGGTGAATCCCAGTCCCTCCTCCCCCATACCCTGTATCCCCTTATTCCCCCATGAAGTATTTGTTAAGGTTATAAGGGCAACTTGAGCAGCAACAAGTCTGGGAACAATGTACATGGTGTTGCCATCTCTGGGAGCCAGGTCTGGATCAGAAAATGCTCTGCAGGTAAAGAGGCCTGAGAGGCCCTTATTCACTAGAATGTGTTAAACTTTTGTCATCAGTGTAACTCATTCATTTCACACAAATAAAAACTGCGCGCATTCTTCTAAATGCTCTGAAGACTACATGGAAAAGCTGGAACCCTAGTAAAACCTGACATGATAGTGTATATATGGCCTTATCACTTCTGCTTGATTGACTGAATACATTTCCTTATGCAGTGGAACATGAACTAAAAAATCAATGAGGCATATCTCAACTTTTAATTGTTTTGGTGTTTTAACCCCAAAATTTTACTTATGAGAAGCACTTTTATTTGCAAATATAGCCAGCAGTCAGATCAGCAAAATAAAAGCATTCTTTAATACCTTTTTTCATTCAGTTGCTTTATGGAATATTTGTTTCTTTCTATTAAATTATACAAATAAATAATAGGATTCAGGAACATGTTTTGCAAATTGTTAGTTTTGCTGTGTATCTTCCAAGCAGATGATACTCCAAAATAAAACAGAGGGTTGCTTTTTGTATGTTATTCTGAATTAGGTAATTTCTTAAGATGTTCTGTGCTCTATATCATCCTCTCAGAAGGAAACATTGATCCTGGCCTAGGATATATGAAAAAGTAGAAAAAATTACTGGTGTTTGATTCTTGTGACAATGGCATCTGTGGTATGTAGAAGCAGAGGCACTGTATGCATATGAAGAAATTTTTCTTAGATATTTTTCTGCTTCACTGCTACATAAAAAACTGTTCTGGCATGATTGAGAGGAACGAATATATCATCTTCTGGAGAAGTCAACACATGGAAGACCTGTGAACTGTCTTACCATGTGACTCTGCAATTACAGTTAGGTTACAACTCTGAATTCTCCTCCATATTTATAGGAGTAGTTATGATTTTCTTTCCTAAATAAAAATGCATTTAATTTTCACCTGATTTGATTACTTGTTTGATTCTAGACTTTGCCTATTGTAATAAATTCCTTTATTCCTTGTAATATCATTTGATTCTGGAATCTGAATTTTCATCCTGTAGAAATTTTAAAATTTGGTGCTTTTTTTTTCCATTTTGAATCAGAATGAAGAACGCAAAAGGTGAACTTTTAACAAAAATTATATTTTGAGAAAAACTTGTTTCAGAGAAGGCAGAATCCACGTTTTCTGTCGTTTGTAGGCCAGCAATCCAGATCTGCTCAACTAGCTTGGGGAACTGAGACCATGCCTGTTTTCTGGGCAGAAATCCAGAAAAATACATATTCAGCCAAGAAACAGTCTACCCAGGAAACCATGCAGTCTAGGTTATCCATGGAGCCGTGGCATTCCTGTATATTACGAATTGTACTATAAGTTAGCCAGAGCTCCCAGGCACTTGGGCAGCCCACAGCCAGACAGGTGGGATTTCAGGGAGCCAGGGAAATGACGTGTCAGTCATTGGACCAGTATGCGAGTAGGCAGAAAAACAAGCACTCACGCAAGCCTTCCAACCTACCCATCTGCTTTGCTTTTGTGAAGTTTCTTTTAAGTCAAACAAGTTTCAAGGGAAGTCTTTAATTGCATCAGATAAATTATTCTCAGAAAGAATTATTAGTTGCAAAGTTTTGCTCAGCTCTGAGAGTGGATAACTCAGCAATGTAAAGGAAGAAATTTTATATCATTTCACTGACACCCCATTTAAGTCCTACAGGACAGATGATAAATTGAAGGATGCTGGAGTACAGCCAGAATACACTACACTCCAGAAATTCCCACTCTTAATAATGACACTTAGGGATGTTCCCATATTGGCATAAAATATAGTAGTCCTAATATTATAAATTTCCTAAACCTCTTTGATAGCCTCACAAATAGAAGCATATAGGTAGCTTAAAAACAGACTTCAGGTTGCAGTGACTGGAGCTGTGTCTCAAAAAAGTTCTTAGATTTATCCTTACAAGCAATACAAGGCAATCATTAAAATATTCTAAAGTAAAATACAAAGTACAAATAAAATTTCTTAAATAGACCTTAAATTACCTTTCAGTGAAACTGGCAAAAAAGGGTTTCTGGTTCTTTTTTGCTCCTCCTCCCAGTTTACAAGAAAACAAATCAGCAGACAGATACTTTCTATGGTGTTACCACTTTTGATTGCTGCATCCTCCTCATTTTGACACATCTGGCGCATGCAATTATTCACAAAGGTCATTTTCCACACAAAAAAAGGACAGTGACCAGAAGGATGCATTTAGGCTGTGAATACACCATGACAATTTAATCAATGGGAAAACTCCAACGTCAAGAACCATCTTATTTCTGCGTTGACAAAGACTGACGTCTCATCTGTTGCTTGTAAAACTGACTAAAGACAGGTCAGAAAAGCAGTACAAAAGGACTATAACTACTCTGATACATTAGCCATAAAGGTGAAGATAATCTCATTTTAAATGTTCATTTAATAATTAGCTTGAAGAGCAAAGTATTGTTCACAGAGCAACAACTGACAAGCATGTATGATTTATGCCCACTAAAACCACTCTCTGTCCTTCTTCACGTGCAACTTCTAAAAATAAGATTTTTTTTATTCTTTTTCATTAAATTGCAACAACCTGGTCAACAGAAAGAATTTTGCTGAGATTTAGTTGTCTAAATGACACACTACGAATACAACAATCACAAGCTGAAATCCTAAAATACTTCGCAGTGTTGACACCTAGATATGGAAGTATTTGTAATGAATGGTATGTGACCATGCCTGAAATATTTGTAAAATACTAAATAGATTAACTTTCAAATTTTATCATGATTTACAAATTAGATGTTTAAGCATCTCCCTTGGGCCAACTAATAAAGAGGTGTTGGGCTATAGGTAATATATAAAGTAGACTGAGCTCAATATTTACTGGAGGATATAAAGATACTATTCCATTATTATCTTGAGCTAAACATTATTATCTTGAGCATGCTTAGTGATAGGTATGCCCAGGGGACTTCAGAAGTGCAAGGGTATGGAGGAAGACAACCCCAGCAGCTTCACTGCAAACAGCGTTGTTTTACACCAGTTTGTGGCACATGTAAAACTCAGGCTGATTCTCCTAAGAAAATTGTGCCTTTTCTCCAATGTGTGACCTAATCATCAGTCTGTCTAGCACTGTGTGAGGTTATATTTATGCTAAAAGGCAAAGCCTAACTAGACATCAATGGATGGAGACATTTAGAAGAGTTCCAAGTCATTTATCCACTGACTGTTAATTGATTTCTTTTTAATAGATCTTTCAAAACTAAATGAATTAATCTAAAATGTTTCTCAGACAGCATGAATCAGATAGCTTTGTTGACACAAATGAACTGCATTGAATTGCTCTAATTTCTGCACACTTTTGATGTGTTCTGCACACTTTTCATCTAATTAACAAAAGCACAGACAGGACCTTCTTTTTTATTATTATTGATTTTTTAAAATCTCTTAATATATTTTTTTAAATTATTTTTTAATTTTTGTTCTATGAAAACAGGTCACAGATTTTATCTCCACCCTGTATGTACTTCACTTTTAACATTTAATGGTGAACGTGGTGGTATTGCTAGGTTGGCTGTTGGACTTGATGATCTTAAAGGTCGTTTCCAGCCTCAATGATTCTGTGATTCCATAATTTAAATTAGAAACTTTCAGTGGCCAGCAATGCTCAAGTAGGGTTTTAGTTTTGCATGACTCTTAGAAGCCACACTTCTTTCATGAGGACAGCAGGGTGTGGCAGTTCTTAATTTCGCAAGTGCTCAAACTTCTCTTGCCATAGTCACCTGGATCACAGATACAAGAAAAAAATACATACGGCTTTGTGTTTTCTCCTCTCTACAAGGACCCCACCACAGACGTATCTTCTGTATTCTCCACGGACTTCTGCTAAATGGATTTAACCTGCAAGAAGTGGTAGTTCAGGAAGACTAAAACTGTAGTACACAAACTCAGTCAAGTTGTAAAACGGACTTGTTTTTTGCATTGTGAAGAACACCCAGAATCTAGTCATTTTGCATGTTCAATCATGCTAAATGCCTGTTCTATGCAGCTTATTGAAAATGTGGGAACATTACTTAAGAAATACAAAGAATATGGAAAAAAAAATCTGTTCTGAATTTATTTATTTACTAAAAGCATCTACCAGTGTGCAGAAAGTCATTGGCTTCTTAAGCCTGACCATTGTGACTCCTGAAAGAAGCATATGAATAGTCTGAGAAATTGAGGCAGCTTTTTGATCCACAACATCTAAAACTGATATTCCAAAAATATGGATCAAAATAAAAATCTCCCCTTCTTCTATTAAAAATTGTAAAAATTTTAATCTGGTCTATCCCCATTTTGAAAAGCCTTGATGATAAATGTGGTGTCTGCAAGGATCCTAATACTCTATTTGTAGTCATAGTAAATAATTTAAATATTTACAAATGTATAGCTGTAGTTACAAAATGAATGCACAATCCAATATATTTTGCCAGCATAATGACAGCTTATCTTAATGAACTTGCTAGATTTCAGATGAACTAATAAGTTCTACTTATGTTAACAAAGGTAGAATATGTTATCGTATGCTAAGGTATCTGTGTACATTGGCATGACTGAGTGGAAAAGGACTGTAAATAGATAGTAAGTCTGAGAAAAGAAATTGTAGTTGTTTTACGTAGGAATTTAAATAGTTACTTAGCTTCAAAACTACTTCTCGTTTGCACTATCATTGATCTCTCCTGACTTTTGATTGATTTATAAAACTTTACGGGCAAATTAATTAGGACCTGAGCACAATATCCTTACTCCCATTACTCACACGAATAGAATTGGAATAAGTTTAGCACTTTGCAATGAGACTTTGAACATGATCCTCTTGGAAACCTTTAACATACCTTGCTTTTTAATTTACACTGCTGAAATATCATATACACTTTTGTTACATTATTAGGGTGGGTTTCTTTTCAAAATTAAAATTTACAAGACCATAAAAATGATTATCGTAGAGCATTAAAGAATTAACAAACACACTGATCAGGATAAGTGCTTAAGGCATGCCCTGGGTGCCAGAAGAACCAGTTTCAGTACAGATACCTGTGTGAAGCCTGGGCTTCAGGCTGGGGATTAAACTCAAGGACTGGTTTTATGCTACATCTTGTATGAAGTAGCTAATAGGATCAGCGATGTTTGACTGAATTTACAATATCTGTGAATAAAGAGATTGCTAAGAATGTGATTTACAAAAGCCTCTATGACCATGTAGTGTGGTCATTACTAATAGTGGCAAGGCAGTCATATACTACTTTCTTCATCACAGTTTATGAAACCATTCTTATATAGGATTCCTAACATGGAGTTTAGCATCTAGGCTAGACCCAAAAAAGCCCAAAAGTGGGCTTGGTTGAATGAGGTGTAAGGAGAGAAATGTGAGTCATCCCAGTCTCTAAGTGACATTGAAAAACCTCTGTCAACCATCAGGTACTTTGCCTAAATTCCATAGGTACGTCATTGCTTGACTTCAAAAGTTGTCGGGGCACTCAGCTGCACATCTGTACCCTGAAGTGTCACATCTGAGTTTGGAGCAGCTGAATGCCTCAGCACTGACTTGCCTGACTTGGATCTGGAAACGAGGCCACGAGAGTGCCGTGGAAGTCTTGTTGTCAGTGCAAGGAATAAGCACACATCACAGACTGCTTGTGTTGCACAGGTGAAGAAACCATCTGCTTTTCCTGAATTAGCTTAAATGAGTTTGGGTAAGGGAGCCTCATCCATATTCACAAATATCCTATTTTCCAGTTAGAACCCTTCCAAAGTGACATGAAAAGGGCTTAAATACTTGAATATGTGAAGAAAATGTAAGATGAAGTCTTCATCATATTATGTATGTTATAGCTAGTCATCTGTGAAATAACAGCAGGTAGTACCAGCAGAACAAAAAAGTCCTTGTCCAACTAGTTTTGCCTTACAAAGGGGAAGAGAGAAGGGAAAGCATCTCAAACAAGGTTCAAGCACACCTACTAGCTAGGAGAAAATGAGAAGATGGCCCTAATGAAGTGGTGGCAAGCTGCTATAAGCATGCTCAGCAGCAGAAGAAAAAACATCTTTAAAGCTTCACTGATATAAAATTTTAGCTGAGAAGAATCCAGAATCAGAGTAAAAATGTTATACATTTAAGTGACAACTGAGTTTTAAAGTTCAGTGCCTAACATTTAAGCTTGCCTTTTTGTTGCTCCACTTTTGCAAAAAATCCAAACCAAACCAAACCAAAACCAAAACAAACAAACAACAACAACAAAACCTAAAAAAATCAAAACAAAACAAAAAATTAAAAAAAAAAGAAGAGATAAAAAAGGTTAGGTTAAGAGACAATACAGAAGATAAAATATGAGCAAGAACATTGCATTCACAAGCAGGTTTGTGGAAGGATTTAAATCAAATCTGAAGGAGGTTAAAAAAGTTATCATGTTTCCTTTTTCTTTCTGTAAGGAAACAAAACCTCAGTGTTTTGTCAGTATATTTTGAGATTCAAAGAAATTATCTGGCCTTCAGCTGGGATTGTCACATCTGCTACACACATGCACAAGTCGAGAAGAAACTTTTAGTAAAGAAACTAGAGAGAGGAATCTTATCCTAATTCCATCAAAAGCAATTCAGTAGCAATTTTAATGAGGATTGTTCTCTCAGCATCCAGAACATCTCACTATCTCACTGGTAAGGCTTTGGACTTTAGTAAGAATATTGAAAATTCTTCAGCATTGTAAACTTTAATTTTTAAAGCTGAAACCGTTTAAAATTTATTTCAGTATTATTTCCAACTGTTGTTGATTTTATACATAGAGCTAAGCTCTACAAGTGCCATCCTGGGCAGTGGGCTCTAGGTGATTCTGCTTGAACATGGTGACATCCAGATGTCTCTTCCAACCTCAGTCACTGTCATCTCTAGGACTTTCCCTCTGGAGATTAGGGATGTATCCTTCTCCCTTGACTGCCCTCAGAGGAGCCAAGGAGTGGCATTCTGCTGGCACTGAGGAGGTCACAAGGGTTCCTTCACTTGCATTGCTGGGCTGCCTTTTGCCAGGCTCTTGTGCACAGGGAACATTCCTCATCACAGGATCTGATACAACTGAGGTTAAAGCCCATCTGCAAGGCCAGAAGAAGATATCAAACATCTTGCAAAACAGGCTTTCTCCCTTTGGGACACCTGTATCCTGGCTGGGCAAACAATGGTGGGTGGCTCCTGGGAACTGTTTTATGTCAGAGACCGACTAAGACCCTCCCCAGTCCTGCTGCATTTCAGCAGCTGCAGGCTCTGTCCTCTTGCATTTTGTCCAGGACTTTTGTGGGCACACATGCAAGGTGTGAAGACTCTAGCAGGATCATGGTCCTGATCCTCAGACTTTGGCTTGGCGGAGAATAGCAGCTCCAGGCACTGAGAGGAAGGCAGCCGCTTCCAATACTTCCCTCCTGTCTGCCCAGCTGTGAGTAGCTTTGGGTCCCACCCAGGGGCTGTCCCAGGGGCTGTAGGTGCAAGGAGGGTGGGAGACATGATAAACAAAACAACAAGGAGAGACAAGGCACAGTTTTCTTTGGATTCTTGCTGCAAGGCTCGAGATATGGACAGTTGCTCAGCACCCCGAGTGACCAAGCGTGGAATGAGCTGTCCCGGCTGTTTGGTCTGATCCAGAAACAGGCCAGCTCCTTCATTCGCAGGGTCAGATGTACCAAAGCAGCTATGAGGAGGGGGCCCTGGGGCAAGGCAGGCGGCAAAGGACCATGTCCTGCATATGGTGCAGGCATACAATGAATCTGAATAGGATGGAGGTGGCTTTTCAGCAGAAAGGTGCCCAGGTGAGGGCCCAGAGCAGATCTTTGCAGCAGGCCTACAACTTGCATGTTGAGAAGATGAAGCCAGGTTTTCCACAACAGTGCATAATGGTAGGATGAGAAGCAGTGGGCCTCACCTGAAAAAAACCAAGTGTACACTGGAGAGAAAAGGCACCATTTTTCCCTGTGGGGACAGTCCAGAGACAAGCAAAGTGCCCAGAGAGACTATGTTGTCTGCACCCCTGGGATTTCTCCAGAGAAGGCTTTAAAGAGCCCTGAACCATATTGTCACACCTTCTGATGTTGTTTTGAACAGGAGGTTTCATTGGGACCTCCTGGCATGCTCTCGAAACTGAATTTTCCCATGAGCCTATGATTTTCTTTTTCTCTTTCCACACTGCTTCCCCATCCAGATAGATCCACCCATTCTCCCATCTTTGAGTCCTTCCCCAGGCATCCTAGGATGAGTCAGTCTCACGTATTTCCACAAAGCCCTGAACAATATCCCTCAGAAATGTCTGAGTGCTCTTAAATGCTCCTGCCCTTCATCCTGCAATGACTTTTCCAGCAACAGAGGCACTGACTCCCTTCAGCCTGCAAGGCCTTTACACAACATTTCTGTGGGTGACACAGCTCAGTTCAGAAAAGAATTGAATGGCAGACAGTTCAGCAAAGGAAAGCGCAAAGTCGTGCACCTGGGAAGAAAAAACTCACTGCATCAGCACATGCTGGGAGCAGATTTAGAAAATGGCCTTGGTGGGAGCAAACAACAGCAGGTTGGACCTGTGCCAGCACTGTGCCCTAATGGCAAAGAAGGCCGCCAGTATTCTGGGCTGCATAAGGAGGAGTCCTGAGAGCAGGTCAAAGGAGATTATTTTTCCCTTCTCAGCAATGCTATGGCCACCGCTGGAGTAATGGGTTCAGTTCCGGGCTGCAAAATTGCTGGACTTTCATTTCTATTTCTGCTTGTAAAGAACCATATAGATGATGAAGGACCTGGAGCTTCTTCCATAGGAGGAAAGGCTGAGAGAGCTGGGACTGTTTAGACTGGAAAAGGCTCAGGGCAGATCTCATCAACATGTATGAATATCTGAAGCGAATCTGTAAAGAAGGCAGACAGACTCTTGAAAGAGGTATCTCTTGAAATCACAGGACCTGAGGCATTGAGCACAAACCAAAACACAGGAGGTTCATGCTGAACAGAAGGAAACTTTTTTCATGAAGATAAGTGACTAAGCACTGGCACAAGTTACCTAGAGAGGCTGTGGAGTTACTGTCCCTGGAGATTTTAAAATGTTGTCTAGGCATGGTCCTAGACAACTGTCTCTACATGGCCCTGTTTGAGCAAAAGGCCACCTCAAGAAAATTCTTCAAACCTCAGCCACTCGGTGAACACTCAGTGAACTGTTTTATTTTAGAGACCAGGAAGAATTCAGTTGTGTGTCTGATTTCTTATTTTCCCTTTTTTTTTTCTACTTTACTTGACAATTATTAATGAACCATAACCTATTTACCTGATTATTTTTGCTTCACTTCCATCAAGATGACTATACACATGCATGAACATATACACTTCCCTGCAGATATGCTGCTATCAGTCTACTGTAATATTGTCCTTTAGCAGTATAATTTATAAAATTTTAGAAACTTCATAAAAGCACAAATATTAATAGAAGTGTTTTGTGTTTTATGTTTTATTACGGATACATTTCTACATTTTCAGCAGATGCTTTCTCAAATGCAAGCCATTAAAACTAATACCACAGATATTACCCAGCAGCCTGCTTAAATTATAGAAATTAATGTATCAGCTGGTAATTAAATATACAGAGCATATATCCAGATTTCACACCTTCAGCCTTCCCCACACATATCATCAGAACAAGGTGTTTTACAGAATGCACAGATGACCAACAAATCACAGGTGTTTTCCTTTCTCCTTCTGCTGATTTACAAATCCAACTTTAAGTTCAGTATGTAAGATATTGAGTGGAGAATATATTTTAACTTGCATTTATAGCCTCTGTTCAAATGCGGAAATTTTTGTTTTGCTGACTGTTACCAACCTTTATTTATAAGACTGTTCTTTATATTTTTGCTAGGGAAAAAGGCAAATTGGTTGATTTCAGTTTTCTTGGGAAAAAAACCAAAACCCACAAAAACAAGACAGAGAACCAGACCTCAAAAGTTCAGGTTCATTTACAAATCTTTTTTGTAACAAAGCTGATGACCATTTTCATATTTTGTTTGTATTCCTCTTTGTTTTGTCAGTTCTACACAATTCCAGTAAACAGAAATTTGCTCCAGCACTTTGTGCATTCACAGTAAAATTTAATTGCATATGTCGGTTCATACAAATCTCAGTATGCACAGTGATTACAACAAAAGGAGTTGATATAAAAGGTAGCGATAGAAAGATAAGAGAATATATGAGAAATGTGAGTATATAATTAGTTACAGGTTATCCATGGTAAGTTTTAAGCTACATGATAGACAATATTTCTCTTTTCTGAGCACTGTAGAGTAACACCGTGAAGGATGATGATAGAAGGATACTGAGGTAAGAAGTAAGGAAAGTTCATAGAGATTTAGTACTGTACAGCTTCAGAATCAGCACTGGTGTGACAGTGGGTATAAATATGCAATATGCTTTCACCTAGGTAGGAAACCAGATGGTGTGCTGGAAAGAAGAAAAAAAAAAAACACAACAAAATAAGAGCAATAAAAATATAAAATACAACACGGGGAGAACAAGAATATAAGCAGGGTTATGTGTTCTCAGTGTTTTCCTTAATTATTTCCAGATCTTCATAAAAAGCAATAAGAAGCATCTCAGAAATATCAAAGACTGGAAAGAGGAAAACATGTAGAGAACGGAATGAAGAATAAAGTCGTTCTCATTTAAAGTCAATTCAGAATCTTCATACTATGTTAAGCATGAAAGTTTGGAAAATGAATCCATTCTTGACAGACATTTATCTAATCTGCTTAAAAGTACCTTCAGTGACAGAAGGTTGACAGGTTTCTTTGGCAAACTTTCTGTTTCTTCACTACCTTTTCCTTTCAAAAGTGTTTTCTAATATGTCTTATACTAGACAATGAGTCTTTTTTTCTTGCAATTTAATCCCATTACTTCTTTTCTGATACAGAGAGTATATAAACCCTTTCTTTGAATAGTATTTTATTTTCTTAAAATCTGTTAACACATCCTTCCTAAATCTTCTCTTTATTGTATCTTTCCTTGAAGGTTATAAAATCAAGACCTTCAATCAGTATTTTTGTTTGGTTGTCTCTCTCACCTATTGGTATCTGCTCCTTTTAAAGCCCAGTGAAAGAAAATTTCACAGAGTATGCAAGTGTATTCATGAATGCTGAATTGACTAAAAGGATATCTGTATGCCTCTTGTATGCCACAATAAATGTTTTGTCACAATGTCCACCTTTTGATGTTGCTGACTCATGATCATTGAGATTCTTTTTGTTGGCTTATGTTGACCTTGACATCCTCTCTAACTTGTAAGCCTGCAGAACTTTTACCTAAACAGTTGTTCCCTAATTTGTATGTGTGCAGTCTATTTTTTTGCCTGGGTATCTTGTAGTTGTCTCTATTAAATTGCATTCTATTATTTCAAACATGTTTCTTATTTGTCAAGATTATTTTGAATTCTATTGCTGTCCTCCAAGATGCTTGCATGCTTTCCTGAGCCTGGTATCATGTATATATTCTCTATTCCAGTATCCATGCTATTCATGCTGAAGCTTCAGCCTGGCATCTTCAGAGTACTGAAGCAGACCTCACAAGAGCAGTAAACAGAACTGCAAAAGAAAAAAAGAAAAAAAGAAATATGGTAAATAAAGCAAGCGTATCAGTACGCAAAGAAATACAAGAGGAAAAAGAATAAAGACAAGCCTACATATGGACCATCCTGCATGAAAATGTGTGTCTGGATTGTTCTAGCATTAAACAAGGCGATCCTTAGTAATAGTGATCCTTTTTTTGTTTGTTTGCATAGGTTATACTTCTGTGAAATCATCTACAGCTATCTTCAAGCAAAACAACTTTCTCCTTGTCCTGAGGATTTTAGAATATTTGAGTGTTTGTAGACTCTTTCAAGAGAAAACCATGTGTTCCAAAATTATGTATAAATAAAAAGGATGGTTCCGTGACTGACACAGAAATCTATGTTTCTCTTTACTTAGTGTGACAGATCATCCCATTCTGCTTGTCTTTTGCTAGTTTTAACCTCCACAGTGAAGAGACATAAAGATTTTACTTCCTCTAGCTAAAGCAGCAACAAGAAGAATTATGGCAGTGTTTTTTCTCTGTTTTCATTTTCATTCTAATCTTCTTCTTTTCCAAATTTCAGGATATTAGCATAGTTGTAGTGCGGGATGACTGCAATGTCAGTGTATTGAACACAGAATAAATACAAATTTGCTATGGTACAGATCAGTACTCAAACTCTCCTCTTCCATGTCCACAGCACAGGATGTAGATCTATGAATTCCCCCATCTGGAGAATAAATAATCACAGTCTTTAGGTACACTTTACTTTTCCTCTCCAAAAAATTATCATAGATGACTTATTTCATATTAGCATTATACTGTGATAGTGTCAGTAAGAGATATAGCCAAACGGTGTGTGTAGAAGGGTGTCCCAGTGATTTTCACTGCATGTCACATGCTTAGTGCAGCCACTTCAGGCTGGCTACTCTTTCTTTTATGCAGCTCATTTTTAACAAGAAAGTTTGACTAAAATGTCGTCAGCCAGATTCAGGAATCATTAATCACCCTATTTTCTTTATATATTTGACTGTCATGTAACAGCTCTGCTCTAAATCCTGTATCTTCCACTACTTTTGAGCTAATTTAATATCTTGCCCTGGTAGCATGAAATTTAAGGTTACCTTAATTTATTTGTGTTTCTTTCAATTGAGTATTGTACTTTTCTGAATTAAAAACACACACAAAAATCCACCCCCTCCAAAAAAACCCCACACAAAAACAAATAATGGAAACGGGAAGATAGCTGTTAGGATGATGTTGGACACAATTCAGTCATTGTTATGGGCTAAGATAGCCGTGACATTGTAGTAGCGGAAACTCAGACCGTGCACTCTTTGTGGCAGACTAAAAAGATTATGTCCGCATACCATTGGATTGTAGTATATGCTGCAATTATGTAGATTATGAAAGACTCAGGTTAGAAAAGATAGGAGTCTTTTATTTATTGTAATTTAAGTCAGAAATGATTCAATAGTCAGGAGAAAATTCTCTCAGTTGTAAACTGTTGATGGACAACTTTGATATGAACTTTTCTTTATGAGCATCTCTCACTTTGTCTGCTAAGCATTCTAAAAACTATATATTTCTACTCTTTACATTTTAAATACTCCACACTGTATTTAATATATAAAATCCAATTAATAGAATTTTAATTCTGGTAGAACAAATCTTATGCATTGGTAATTATGATTAATGCACATGGGATATAAATTCTAATCATACTGATTGTAGTAAAGACTATTAAATAGATACCAGATGTAAGCACTTTGTTAAGGCTATTTCAAAAGATGCCAGCATTTTGACTTAAAAGGACAATGCATTAATGTCTCTTATTTTTGTTCAGTACTTCGCTCTGTCCATGTCTGTATGTGCAGTTCTGTTTGTGCCCATATGCCTCTGTGCAGTGGTGTGTGCATATGCACTCACATCAGCTTGGCTGAAGCAAAATAGTACCCATTCCTCTTTAAAGAAAAAACATGTAAAATAATCTAATCATAATTTTGCTGCCTTTCAATGAGGTATAGATTTGCTATTTCTGCATGTACTCTTGTTTAATCTTTGAGTTGAAGCATTGCATTTCATTGTGTAAAATAGAAACTATGAAATACAGTAAAGTTCAAAAGTGTGCAAAAGATTAATAATTTATGATTACAACCTATCTCCTTGTGTATTTGAACCACTAACCTCAGAAAAAAGATTCAATTTTCAGGAAAGATTTTTTAAAAGCAGCAGCTATAAAACCTATTTTTCATCTGTAAAAATGGTGATGTTCACAAGGATCAAGATTCTGATAACATTGTTAAAATAGTTCTTATTAAAATGAATAAATGTAATTTTTAGGTGTATTTCATTAATAACTTAGGAGAAATTTATCTAATTTTACTTAGTCATTCTGTACTGCCCGAAAGTGGACTTGGTTGAATGAGGAGAGAAATGTGAGTCATCCCAGTCTCTAAGTGACATTGAAAAACCTCTGTCAACCATCAGGTACTTTGCCTAAATTCCATAGGTACGTCATTGCTTGACTTCAAAAGTTGTCGGGGCACTCAGCTGCACATCTGTACCCTGAAGTGTCACATCTGAGTTTGGAGCAGCTGAATGCCTCAGCACTGACTTGCCTGACTTGGATCTGGAAACGAGGCCACGAGAGTGCCGTGGAAGTCTTGTTGTCAGTGCAAGGAATAAGCACACATCACAGACTGCTTGTGTTGCACAGGTGAAGAAACCATCTGCTTTTCCTGAATTAGCTTAAATGAGTTTGGGTAAGGGAGCCTCATCCATATTCACAAATATCCTATTTTCCAGTTAGAACCCTTCCAAAGTGACATGAAAAGGGCTTAAATACTTGAATATGTGAAGAAAATGTAAGATGAAGTCTTCATCATATTATGTGTGGATCCGAGGCCTTTGATTTGCCACAGTTCCATAGAAAATAATTGAACTTTTGAAACTTCAAGTAAGGTGGAAGACAAAACCCAAAAAATAGGAGGAAGCGGGTAACATTTCTACTGTGGTTTTACTCCTGCTGAACTACTTTTCTTATTAGTAGTTTTCCTTGCTTTAGTATGATTTTTTCCTAGAGTTTAACATCAGTCATCTTAACATTTTCTTCCATCATTAAATTAGTTTTGGTTTACAGCATTGATTTTCTAAACCAAAGTAAATTTTACTACATGTGGTTGTAATTCTAATCTTCATTTTTGTTAACATAAACAAAGGCTTCCTCTGTTTTTCTCCATTCTTAGTCTTTCTTTGCTATGAAGACTATTTTATGGAAAATACATGAGTAATTTCTGGTTTGACTATGTAGTTTCAGAAGGTAATTTAGATATCTTACAAGCATACAATTCTTCCCATTTTTCTTCTGAAATATTTTGCTGTCCTCTATTTGTTTCTAATTTCAGATTTTACTGGTATTATAATTATTCTGATTGACTTCTTTTTCTCATAATAATTTATCACTCCTGTTTTGATGCCCTCTGTATTTTCCGTCATATGGCCATTTAATCTTGAATAATTAATGAAAATAATCATAGCTCTCTAGACACTGATTTTGGCACGTAGTCTTATTGTTAGCTGTCAGCTTACAAAATGTAATGATCCTGTGAGGGCATTTTCAAAAAGTCACAGAATTCAATTATTCACTTCCACAGAGCAAGAATCACAACGTGTTAATACTTTCCTACAGTGGATTTTATATTTTGGCATTAGATCACAGTAAGGCTGCAGCTTTTCAAAATTTGGCAAAGTAAAGGAGAGTCACCAGATGGAGTCCTCAGGTAACATACTGAAATCAATGTAGTTTATTAATACAGAAGTGTTTGGGTAGGCTGTGTATTAATCTCAACCTTCAAAAGCAAACCGACAATGACTTGCCAGATTTTGGAGTTCACAGAAAAAGAGACCCTGTTAACTGATGAAGTTATTTCACATATTTGCCTAGATTTATTTTAAAGGATCTTTGGAAGGTTTATCTACCATGTGCTACTCTATTCCTCTGTCTTCCCAGCCAAATAGATAGAGTGCAGCCTTCCCATTTAAAAGGAGTCCAGGCCGAATAATTATATACTCCAATTGTTCTCCATCTGCTGCTTGCTTGATCTACAAATGCCTTTTCTTGTACTAGGGAGCAAACAGCAGAAACTCAGCTGTTCCAAATTTCCATCTGGGAAACTGCGAGTTGCTATGATCCAGTCCTTAGAAGAACAAACTACTTCTGCATATAGTTAAGTATAGATTAAAACCTATAGGAAGGGTAAATTATTTTAAAAATGAGAATTATCTCATTTACACTGGACTGGTACTAAAGGGTAGGCAGAAAAAAAAAAATCAAATAGGACATACACTGCCTATGGCACCTTTTTCTATGCTAGAGCTCTGCAAGTGCGAACGCATGCTGCACCCCTGGAGTTGTAGATGATAGCTGTGTCTAAATGATACTTATGAATTCCAGAAAACATTTATTAGGATCAGGTTCGTGTTTTTTCTGGATTCATGTGCCTCCAAGCTTTTTATATGGGCATATTTATTAAAACCATGATTCTTAAACTTCATAGCTAGTCTTAGAAAAATAGAAAAGATTTCTCTCTCTAAAGCTTGGTATAAAGTGATACAAATCTCATTTCTTTTAAATGCACAAAACAAATATCTGCCAATATAAATACAACTTATTTTTTGTTTTGTTTTAAATGTATGATAAAACTATCAAAGTGAGCATTTTAAAATTTATTTTTATAATTTGTTCTCTATTTTTAATTTATTTTTTGCAGAAACTGAATTCTCCTACTTTTCTTTCAATTAAAATAATTAAAAGGAAGGTTTTTTAGTTACAACATTGAATTCTTTTATTGCTCTATGGACAACCACTTTTCAAAATAAATTATTTGCACAATTAGAATTTAACCTTGTTCAAAAGAGCCAGTGTGTTTTAAAATCTAAATCTTATTATTTTAATATGTTATAATTTGAAAGATTTCTATGACTACAAGGCATACTGGAGCAAACTCTTCCAGCAACAACAGTTTCTGGAAGACAGCAAAACCATAGATGTACATAGATCATGTCCATAGATAGAAGGAGGGAAAAGAACCTCACACTTTATGTTCCTTACATTAAAAAAAGGAAAAAAAAAAGGAAAAAAGAAGTTAAAGTAGGAAAATCAGAGAAATAATATATATTATAGATATTAACATTTTTAGTACAATATATGTTTAATGTCTAGTTAATGGTTCCAGCCTGCTCCAACTGTCCCATTGCAGGACATGGCTAAGCTCCACAGCTAATATTGCCAGTGGGAAAAAATGGAATGTGGGGAAAAAAAAAAAACCGTGAGAATCGGTCATGTGAAGATGAAGAAAGACCAGACATTCTGCTGGAAGGTATGTCAAGTAATACGGATGCCAGAGAGCTGACAAGAAACAGCCAATTTGGCTTCGCAAAGAGCAAATTGTGCGTGACTAATCTTACAATGGAGTGACTATACTGGTGGACAAGGGGTGAACAATTTATATCATCTACCTGGACTTCTGTAAAACATTTGTTAAGTTCCCATACTGCATCCCTGTGGCTATATTGGAGGGATGTGGGTTTGAAAGACAAGCCATTTGATGGATAAGAAATTGGCTGGATGGCCACATCAAAAGAGTTGTGGTCAATGGCTCTATGTCCAAGTGAAAATCAGAAACAAGTGGTGTCCTTCAGGGATCTGTACTGGGACTGTTACTTCTCTTTTTTTTTTACTATTTCTCATAACCATACTCTTTTTTAACTGGCAATAAATTAATTTATTTTTCCCCAAGTCAGATCTGTTTTGTCTATGACGGTAACTGGTGAGCAGTCTCCTGCTTCTATCTCAAGAGTAAAAAATATTTTTTAAAAGATTTTTAAGGTTTTTTAAAAGTATTTAAAATTAAATAAACCAAAAATTTTTTTTTGGTTAATTAAGCAGGGATTTGGTCTACACAGATTATTTGCTAGCAGACAGTCTCAGATGAAATATCCTGGTAAAGCAACTTTAGTGCAAAAAAACTTGTGTTCAAAACTTTTTGTAAAAGTTTTTCTGTCCTTAAATGTTTTTAATTCAAGTACATGACATGAAGTGTTCATAAGGGCTTTTCCTACAGCTGTTTTGTCTGTGGTTTTTTCAAAGACATTCATGCCTCATCCTTGAAGTTGTGTGTAGAGTTCTCAAAAAATTTAAATTTGCTTCAAGTGAAAACAAGAAAAGCAAGTGATTAAGATGTTCATAAGAGGTGTTGATACATGGTGAAGTTATACTAAAGATTGTAATTAAAGCTTTTTATTAAACTTGTTCTCTGTTCAGTGCCTTTCAGCTTGTCAGGAGAAGTCATTGCTACAGGTGTTTTCATTTTAAGAATCAAACAAAATGATGAGGGATTAGAGAAAAAAATCCTTGCGGGAATGTATCTTTTAGTTACCATAATGATGGTACTGCTGTCTGCTGTGTGATGCTGCAGATATAAATTTGCTGGCTGTATATTCTTTTAGCAATTTATGGAGCTAATCACTACAAAACACAGTCTTAAATATATTATACCTTCCTTTTGTCTTTTTAGAGTAAAGAATAGATAGTGCAATCCCCGCTGAACATTCTCCAGCAGAAATATATAATAAGTACTTCAATGATGGCACTATCTGAAACTGTCCTTCACATCTGATGTGATAGGGAACAAAATATGGTATAATTAAATTTTATACACTTTATGTCCTGAGGTACAAGAATCATCAGTACTAACTACTAAACATAACATAACTCATTCTCACCCCTTCACACATTCTTAGGTTCAGTGAGGATGTGATGCCACAGTGGGTCATGACTGAACCACACTGTGTCTAGTATCTCTGCATGGGTAGCCATGATCACTGATTTTACTGCAACTCTCAAAGAGACATTAAGTTCCCTTTATACTCAGAACCATATTGGCAATTAACAAGAAGTCCAGCTCCTTCTGTGAAAGAAATAGGTTGACACAATTAAATTTTGTCTCTCAGTTTGTGGTCAAGGAACTACCGTACAATTATTTGGATCCTGTGTTGTTTATTGAAACTGTCTCTTTCTTTTAAAGATCATCACATTTAGTTCTATGAAGACTTGGTTCCAGCCTTTGGAAAAGTGTTACTAAGCAAAATTTGGCTCTTGGCATGTTTTATACTCTGAATGTTGGTCAAGCTGTGGATTTCAAAAAAGGTAGCTTTGAAATTAATTAATGTGGACTTAATAATTAAAACAGCAATATCAGCACCCAGTAATTTCTGCTACATTAGTCAGTTCACAGAGTTTATTTACTTTATCTGAATTAATTAATTCTCCTTTCAGCACAGTCATTTATTTTCAAGGTAAATGCTGTTCTGAACTATTCAGCCGTCCAAGTGAAAAGAATTCAGTATGGTATTAGGGAATTAAATTGTGCCTCTCTTTTTATCTTAAGAGCCTCTAAGTGTATGTGTGGTGATTGTAAAGGGAAAAGTATGACTGTTTTCCTAATAGATTGAAATTTCCTGTCATTATGAACAGTACATTGCATCTTGTATGACAGAAGCTGTTAAAATTGGTACATTAAAAGGTTTTTCTGTTTTATTTAGAAAAATTAAAAGTGCTAGTCTCTGTATAACTCCAGAATTATAAATCCAGATCCTAAATTCTGGCAGATATTCACCTTTTTGTAACTGAATAGATTGTAAGCAGAATTCTTGGCCATCCTTCAGGTCCCAGTTCTGTAGGACAGCCAGCGTTGTTGCACTGAGCAGGAGCTATGACAAGATCTGAATTATTTGCACAGCAAACTCAAAGCCTCCCACCATTATAAATGTTACAAAAATTACCAATAAGCACAGAAAAATAGAAAATATAAATCTGCTGTTGTTATGCTGAGTAATGAGTGGATATATCAGGGTTGGTATTATGATAAGACATGGAATCTTTGAAAGGCCTTAATGGACTAAAGATAGAAAGTATGTTAAAGTCTCTGCAAAGCAAGAGAAATTTCACTGAAATCTCCATGAACAGTTTTTGAAAGGCTGAATTACAGAAAAGTCTGAAAAAAAAAAGACTTGTCATTCTAACTCACCAAAACCCATTCTATTAGCCAATAATTTCTGGCTGATACTAGGAAAGAATAGAAAATTGAAATGAAGATTTTATTTTCTTTAGAGTTTGTTTAAAGAGATTGTTCTGGTAACCAAAAATAAATTTTAAAATGGGCATCTAAATATAAACTCTCTGAAAAAATAAAAGAGGCAAAGAATAGAAAGGAAGATGACATGGAGAAGAACCTAGTATGAACAGTCACAATGTTCATTGCAGAACTGAAAATAAAATGTTGATCTTCTAAAGTCTTATTAGACATCTATTTATAAGTTCAAATTACTTTGAGGATTGGTAAGGTAATGATACATCTTTTAAAGCAACTTTCAAAAATCAATTAATATTTTGGCAGCCAGCACTATACTATCTTCACATGTTTATTATACTAATGTATCTGGTAAGCAAACAAGGTATTTTTCTTACTGTAGTGATTAAAAAAAAGAAAAAAAAGAAAAGAAAAGAAAGCCAAACTTATGTGTATGCCTCAAATACATTCTAGATTAGAGAAAAATAAATATCTATTCTTTCCACATAGTGTTTTGATGTGAAAAAAAGGTTTCCTTACCAAAAAATCCCCCATATCTAAATACTTTATTAAAATGAATTCTAATTACATTTTTTTAAACTGTTTTTACATTTTTGGTTTTAGGTTTTTTTCATAAACCATATAAATGTCAGGTAAAATTGTTTTGCGAATTTGTCCTTGATTAAGCTAAAAAGTGTTTCCAGCTGGAATGATTACGTTTAATCTTCCGTGTTACAGAGGGAAAGTAATCCAAAAGACAATAGTAAATAATTGTGTTTCTACCTTAGTTTAAGTCTGTATTATCAGTGTTATTGAAGAGTATAAATAAATAGTAGAAGATAGCTCACATTTTCCAAATAAGTATTGCTTGATAAGAATAATATCTTACTCTGTAAGCCAGGATCTTTTTTGGTAGATGGAATGTTAAGAATTTAAAAATACTCTTAAAGCTTTTGTCTCTTACGAAATGTTTTCCTTAAGTGGTATTTAAAAACAATTGCACAGTCTAACCTTAAAGAAAGGACAGAGCATTTTAATGAGAGAGTGGGTATTTTCTTGTTCTGTTCTGGTTTTAAGAATCCATATCAATAACAGGTTCACATAATTGACCTAGTATTGTTGAGAGGAAAAATATTCTAATTTCACGTCCTTGATATAAAAGACCAGTTAGATCACCAAGGTCACAGGTTTCTGAACCATCCTTACTTTGTGTGGGGTTTTTTTTGGTCTCCTGATAGGCGTATCCGCCAAGCTCCACTTATCAGGAAATATCCCATGAGTTGGAGATCTGAATGTAATTTCCAGGACAACCAAACGGAGTCGACACCGTGCCAACTAAGTACCATGCAGCCACTCACTTAACACCAACCCCCCAAACCCACCACCAGCCTCCTGCCCCCAGTGATGAGGAGAATTGGAAATAAAAAGTAAACTTTATGTGTTGAGATAAGAACAGTTTGATAACTGAAACAAAATAAAATAATGGTAATAATAAATACTAATAATATTAATAGTTGTATTGAAAAGGAGAGAGAAAGCCCAAGAGAAACAAGTAATGCACAGTAAAATCGCTCACCAGCTACTACCCAATGTTCAGCCTGTCCCCAAGCAGCTATCCACCCCTCCCAGACAAGTATCACCAACTTATATTCTGAACGTGGTATTCTATGGTATGGAATAAAGGGTGAATAACGTCTAGGTTTCAGCTGGGATAGAGTTCATTTTTTCTCATTAGCTAGTAGGAGAATAACATTGATAACATTGGTTAGTGCTTAGTAGTGCTTACCCTAAGTCATGAGCTTTTCAGTTCCCCATGCTCTGCCAGCGAGCAGGGGCACAAGAAGCTGTGAGAGAGCATAGCCGGGACAGCTGACCTGAACTGGCTCAAGGGAAAGGAGGAAATTTCCACAGAAGCAGCATAGGGTTATTATAAAGAATAACCATCTTTACTCCACTTTACCCCTCAGCAACTGCTAGGATCTATTCAAGACATTGCATTCTGCTAAAACCATTGTTTGCTTATTTGTTTGTTCGCTTTTAACTTACCTATACACTCCTGAAAACAGGAGAGAAATTTATCATGGAAATGCTTTCAGAGCTTCAACTACTAGAACTCTATGACTTTGTTATGTAAGAATTAAATGTGCCACTTCTCTGCACTGTGAAAAGCAGAATTCCCAGAAGGGAGTTTCAAATAGATCACTACCACGTGTTGGAGAATGTTCATTGATGATATGAGAATAGTTATTCATAAGCTCTTTTAGCAGATCTTCTCATCACTCCAGAATTTTACAATCCTCATTTATGTCAGCAGGTCACTGAGGTGAAACCACATTTCTTTGTGAAAATATATACATTAAAGTGGATGAATACATTTTCTAAACATAATGTAACTTTTTGTGTCATCTTTTTCACATTAAAGCATTTTTGTAGATTGTGAGGGCTAAAGTAATATGTGTTAAATATGCAGTAAATGGATGGAGTTTGCAATATCAGGACCAAGATCTCTTACTAATTTTTTCAGGAAAGAACCAGTAAAAGCAATTTTTATAGTTTCACTTCTAAATATTGTAATTGCTTATCTACTAGAATAGCACCCAGAATTCCTACCTGACTACTAGAATTTCTTATGCTAGGCAATATATGAATAATGTAAGATGAGACAGTACAAAAACTAAGATACCTTCCCCATTACCACTTGCTGAAGCAGAAGAAAAGATCAGAAAGATAGTTTTCACGATCTGAGAGAAATGATTCTTTTTATAGGGGCTACACTATTGAAATCAGTACTGAAAAAAACATAGAAAGGGTTCTAATGAGTCAGTGTAATTTTATTTAAACAGAACAGTACTTCATTTTAATTTAAACAGAATTTAAAATGTTTAAACTCAATTTAAACAGAGCTATTTGTATGGTCACTCCAAGTGTTTATCCAAGAGAATAGATAACAGCATTCCCAATGCACACCTGGTCATGCCTAAAATACACAAGGAGGGGGAAAAAAAAAGAAAATAAAAGGAAAAAAAAAAGAAAATAAAAGGAAAAAAAAAAGGAAAATGTAGACACAGATAGGGAAGTGTCTTCTCCATCTTTCGGCATTTTGAAAGCAAAATTGAATTGTCCTACCTTGCGGACAAAAATTTGCTTCATCTTCATCCTGGAGGTGAAAAATTCAATACTGTGTCATTGACAGTGTTGATTACAGAGACAGGAGTTTGCAAACACAAGTGGAGGGTTTTGAAATTGTGAATAAGGAATGAGGGGGATGAAACAGGTCCGTGGAGGTTTGTTGGCCGTATATTCTTGTTTGAGGAACAAGTGTTTTGCTTGCCAGCAACTGCTTTCTCCACAGATGTTCCCCTTGTTCTGTCCTCTCCCACAATTGTGTCTCTACTTCCTAAATACTGCAGCAGCCCTTTCTCAGACTGCTACCATTTCAGCAGGGAGGAACTTATCTGGTGTCTGCTGCTGCTGCAGTGATGGGATGAACTGGGAGGGAAACAAGCCCTGGTGGCAGGACAATGGTCCAGAAGTGTGTGGTTGATCTTTTTGTCAATATTAAGCATGAAGGTAGACATCAATTTTGGAACACCAGTGCCATAGTGATGGACAAGTTGTGAAAAACTATTAAGAAAAATAAAACTATAGCTGGAAAAGAATATATTTTTAAAAAAATAAAAGGTAATATCAACCTGGTTAGATCAAGCCACCACGTAAATTCATGGTGTGGACTAGATAGATATTTAAAACAGAAGCCCAAGTAAAGAATGATACTTTTGTCTGTACAACTTCCTGCCTTCTAATTTAATGTTAAGGTTTAGATCACATTCAAACACCATGTTTAATTGCCTTTTTTATGATTTTATCATTCTTTTTTCTGAATACATTTTGCACATAATAACATGTAACAATATGTTTTCCACTTTAATATGCTTTGTGTGGCAGTTATTTCTATAGCTTAATTAAAAACATTTGCTCCTGGTTGATTCTATGTAATCTAAATCTTATGTTGTAAATTTCCATTCCTTATGTATCTTCTCTATATTATGCATCATATCACATCATATCATATCATAACATATCATTTTCCCCTTTCTCTTCCACCTTTTTCCCAGTAAAATCTTTTGCAATCTTAGAAGTCCATGGGATCTCTTATTTGTTTGTACAGAAACTGCTTCAGTCCTTTCCTCAGCTCTCTTTTGTGCAGTTATATTACATATATTCCATATATTCTATTATGTAATGTTCTATGTATAATTTAGATCTATATCTACTTAATGATCATATAGCTAGAGAGAGGAATAGAAAGACATGAGGTCACTAGATCTGCATACAATATTCAAACTTCAAGCAAGTGATGGCTTTATACAATGGCATATTACACTTTTGGTTAATGCCTTCTTTAATATGTTTTCATTATCTGTTTTACGGAATTAAAAAGAAAAGGCCCCTGTGCCACAATTGCTAGGCTGACTGCACTTTTTCCATGTAAATGCCAGGATTCTGTAAAACTACCATGGAATTTTCCTCTTCTTGGAATAGGCAGGCAAAATCTTCTGGAATGGAAACTAATACTTCAGCCTCCAAAAATTATAATTACTTTAGTTATGCTGCACTTATACTCTTGGTTTTTCTCAGGTGGTAAGAGGGGATTATTTAGTGAAATAGCTAGTTCTTATAAAACAAATATAATTTTGGACAAAAAGAAACCTATGAAGTCTACCAGAAAATGAGAGGTAAAACTTAATTTCCTTAAACAGACAATCTTTCAAAAATTTAGTCAGTCTTAACAAATCTGTATAAATAGGAAAAAATATTTTTTTGTCTTGGTCAGAGTCCTATGTAATTTCTTGACATGAGTGTGATCTGTCCTGCCTGTAAATCATAACTGTCTCTTAAAGCAACTTCAGGCTCTTAGCGATACCAGTCTTTCAAAACATTATAAAGATCAAATATTATTTCCATTTTGTGTAAAACTTAGAAGAAATTAACTTCACTAATTGTATTAATTACTGCTTCAATGAGTCTCCTCTTGAAATTATCCTTTGTCTAAATAATTTAGGCAGAAATACAATTGGAAGAAAATAAAAAAAGATGTATCTTTATATAAATATATATCTATATATAAAGAATAATTACTCAATAGTCTCTGAATACTCTATGCTTCCAAAGTACTTGCCACTAAAATTTATAAAAGATCAACTTGAAGTTAAGAACCATGAAAGCAGAGAAAAATTCTAATCTAAGTTTTGTTTTGCAGTTGAGAGGTTCCTGGGCACCAAATGTGGCACTCAGAAGTAATTTAAGTACCAAAATTCCAGTGTATAATCCTCAAAACATCCTCAGAAGAGATTGCTGACACGTAAGATTGCCCCAGGAAATTTCTCAAGATGTATGGCATTCTGCTGCCATGAAGAGCCAGGATTGTTGCCATTTTGGCATGGGTGAGTACTATGTACTTGTTTGATACTTAGCCCCATTAGTAAACTGCATAGTCCTGCTTTCCTCAAGGACTCAATTGGAATTGAAAATACTCTTTAGCACAGTTAAAACACAGTAAAAAATCAGGTTAGCACAATATTTAGCAGACATTGCTACTTTCATTTAAAAATTTGGAAGTGAGGATTGAGAAAAAAAGGATACAATTATCATTATTAAATATAATATTTGTACTCCTTCAGAAATTGGGAGATACAGTCTCAAAATCCTTTGTAACTAGAAAAAATTCAAATTCAGGTATTCTATCCCAAGCTTGAAGGTGAGTTCATTACATGCTTCTGAGGAACCCGTGCTGATGAAAACTAAAAAATGCTATGCTGTTCACTTAATTTATAAAGCTTTTGAATTAAAAATAAAAATCAGTTTTCTTTACCTGTCAGACAGACTGGAAGACCAAAGAAACATATGGTCAGTTCCCACAGAAATAAAAACATAAATGTCAGTATCTATAATAATTTTGAGTCATCAGCATTTCCCCTCTTTTTCTTCTGTAAACCTTTATACTTTTATAGTCTTTCCCTAATTGCTTCAACTAGCAAAGAAATATATACTTCTTCTAATTCTGAACAGGAATCTTGCACACCCAAGCAAACTGGCACACTATATCTAGACCTTTTTTTGTGGCCATACCAACATCACATGGAAAAATAAACTATTCTAAGAACTTATACAGATTGCCATATCCTGCTTCCTAGGCACCCACTGTTAAATACATTTAGTATAATGATACTGGGCTGAAGACCTGGTGCAACTGTTCTTCCAGTTTCACAGGAAATATTTTTGTTCTCTCTGAAAGTACATATATTAATGCACTACGGCTAGTACCCAAAGGACAGCATTCAGAGGAGCAAAAATGTGGGAGTTTACTTTTTTCCTTCTCCACAAATTTAACTTGACAGTTTTGTCAAGTTGTTTATGATTACATATGTGGAAATTACAGGTATATTCTATTCAGGGGGTATTAATTTATTTATAACTCTACATCTACTGTAACTGTTCTGTTTAATGTACCTTTCTCTACCAAAAAGAACCAGAACTGAAATTCAGTCTGAATGGATTCTGTCAGGATTTTCTCCACCTTTTAGTTTAATCTTTACCCAGCCCTGTCACTGCAATCTCATTTCCCAAGAAACTTCAATAAAGATTTTGGCTTTGATGAGGACACATCATAGTATAACAATATTTTTCTCTTTTCTCTTCTAAGCATTGATGTAATGCACTTTGAATTGGCAATCAGTATTTTTATATTTATAAATTTGCAGTTAGAAATTAGCTTGTAAGAAGCATCTGTTTTGCTTATACTTGGCATAACTGTGATTGGGATAATGTTTGTTAACTGAGAAAGACAGGGTGGATTACAGCAAAGCAATTCTGAAACTATACTAGCTGTCACACCGAGTTATAAAGCAGTTTTCAGTGTCACTGATCTTTACATGAAACCTCCATCACTCAGTAGAATCACTAGGGAAGGCAACTAACCCAGGAAAAAACGATAGCTTTGTGCCCCTAAATTTTTTGATTTTTTTTCCCCTTCATCTGATGTGGTAGAGAAGTCATCGCTCTCTGTATTTGCTTGCATGAAAAAAGGGATGTTCATTTAGTATTAAGGTTCAGAATTTAGCCTATTGGTAGGTGACAAGTTTGTGCTAGGTACAAACATGTAGTTCATGTATACCTTGATGTTCCTTCACTTGATGATTCTTTTTATGAGAAAACCTTGAAGTCAGCATAGGTTCCTTTAAAGTTTACTTAGAAGTTAAAGCAATTTGTTGGAAATATATGTAATATATTTATCTAGTTATCGATTAATTAAGACATTGGTACATTTCCATATTTTCACAAATGTCAGCTTATTTACACATTTTTTAAAAAATATTCCTGCTGTTTACTTAACTTTAGAAAATATGCAGGCATCAATGGCAGTATCCACAAACAAGAAATAATAATGATGAAAACAAGTCTTGGGCAATCATTCATTTAAAACCAAAACAAGTTAAACCAAAAGACAGTTGGAAATAATACTGAGTAGCATTTACTTTATCTAAATTAAGGAATTCTCTTTATTTCTCTATACATTAACAGTACCTCAAGATGTCTGAGACATCTTCACAGAGCTGATAGACACTAAACTTCACCATCTGAAAACCTGTTTTCTTTATCTGAGGAAAAAAAGAACGACACTAATAACATCTTGAATGGTAATAGATGCCTATTTTGATCAGCTGAACTCAGCACTACCTGTCTGAAATGTCTAAATATGAGCAAGGTGTCTAATTTCTCATCACAGAAGTTCCCTTACCCATTATAAACTTCCAGCAACTCCTTCACAAGACATGCCACAATGACTTTTCAATTAAGTATAAGGTGATTGATACCAGCAAGTACAAAGTAAAGGGTGGGAGGTAAGCAATGGAACCATATGTCATGCAGGTAGACTAGGGAGAAATTAATCACTAGTTACATCAGCACTGCCAAAAGAAATCATGAACTTAAAAAAAGGTCCAAATCAGAAATTGATATCCCTATTGCCTTTAAAGTGCATTTGTAGCTGAGCAGGAAGTATTTACAATTTTACATTGATATCCCAGTCTGAGCCTGACTAAATGTTATCTCATGTGTAGAGACATGATAATTCAATCTTACAGGGATGATCTCACAGACAGATAGCTAGTCAATTTGAGACTGGTCACTCCAGACCCATCAAAATATGTGGTTACTGATTAGCTAATCTCAGTGTTCACAGTGCAGACAGGACGGTAACAGGGACTATAATAAAGAGAGTAATGAATATAAAGTACTGGATTGTGCTAGAGTCCTACAAGGGCTAAAATCTGAGTATAGATTCAGTTCGGAAAGCATTTCAGACATATCCACTGGAGTCTCCCAGTTTAGTCAGCTTCCTACATTTCAGCACAAGTCTAAATACAAATACTGTCAGGTCTTTTTATCACATTCATCTGCTTGTGGGTTGGAAAGGGCAAAAAGAGAATAGAAAGAGGGGAGGCCTCGCGTTCCATGGCTAAACCAGTGAAGAAAAACATACGAATGGCACTATATCTTACAGAGGCCAGCTGCCACTTCTAGTCCTAAATGAGCTATTTAATAACTAGAGATTCACACCTTTGTATTCTAACAAAACAAAACCAGATAATTTTTCACCACATGACTCCAGACTGCGAAATGAAATTTGGGCCTTCTGTTTACACCTTATAGTGAGCAGCTACATCTGCATATTTGTACTACTAATAGTACCTAAAAGGCACTCTACTAGGAACTGTGCCAAGCTATTTTATGGAAAACTGCTTAGTAAAATAGGCCATTTCTTCCCAGAAGTTTGATAATGATTACGCTAATGATTTGAGCCTGCCTTTTGCAGCCTCCTTGATTACTTGTCCCAGTTACATACTAGTAAGCCCAGCTGTAGCTGGTAACTCAGCCATGGAAATGTAAAGAAAGCTTTCTCTGTGGTAAAAAAATACCATTGAAACCAGTGGTTGTAATCAATGTTCTTCATTTAATACTCTAGAAAAAATAATGTTTTCTGAAACGCAAATATCCTTATTAAGCAAAAATCCATTCTCAAGAAAAGTACATTAAATCTGCTCAAGAATATGATCTAAATGGAATGAGAACAGCAGTGAGAATTTCCAAGTTTACCTGTAGGTCCATCAGTCAAAATGTCAGCAGAGAAATTATAATGGATAAGTGCAAAAGCCAGGTAGTAGCAGTAGAATTCAGGGCAGGGGGAAGAATTTTGGGGAATTATGTGCCTATCAGTAGAAAAGATACAGGAGATAGAAGTGATGTCCCTTGTTTTTTGAGCCATACTGGAATCGTGAATAAAAATCCCCCTTGTATCTCTTTTATAAACAACAATAATTGTACTAGAAACTCATGATTGAAATTAATAAATTTCTTCTTCTACTGGAAACAAAGCACTGAAACTTGAACTTTTGATTAGTTTCTCAGACCAAAATAATGGGGTCCTATTATAGACTACTTCCAAATCATGGTTTAAAAAGTCTAGATAGCTAAAAAGAGGACAAAAGATGAATAATAAAAATTTAAATTGTTCTACTGTGAAATCATGCAGCTTATTAATTTCAACTTTATTTTAAATATAATTATTACTTTAATGTATTACCTATATTTGGTAATTTCAATAGGGAAAAAGTTTCTAAACCAGTTGCTAAACCTTACAGTACAAGTGAAAGGACTTGAGAGGATCATATTGTCTCTCTCACCAAACAGATCAGCAGCAAAATTATTCTGCCCAAGGCACAGGAAACAAATAATGTTAAGTACAATACTATTCCTGTTATGGTCTCTCCACAGTCCTCAAGGACTGTCATGTTTCTGACGCCAATTTCTTTATATGTCCTTCTTTGTGAAAAGTCTTTGTGCCCTTGTACACACTCAGTCTGTTCATCTGCATTCACAGCTATGCACTTTCAAGGCTGGAGGGACACCCAAGGACGATAGTTCTTCCCAAAGGTCTAGTGCTATACTAAAGATAAAGATAAACTACCTAATTTCCTAAGATTGCTGAGACTACTTGCACACTAGGACTAGACAATGAAAATGAATGTATTACTGTCTTTGACTTATTCTCAGTAAAATTAAAAATATCTGAATTATTCATTAATAAACCCTTATATTTACCTGTACTCTCATCTTGTTGTGTTTTATACAAAAACCTATCATTCGGACAGTCTAAGGAAAAGGGAATGATTTTCCTCCTTGGTAAATATTAGTACTAGCAGAAAATATAACTATGTCATTGTTATAGCGATCTTTTATAGAAAACTGTAGTATATACTATGCTTTACAAAGACAGAAGCATGCTGAGCTGTCAAACTTACTTAATCTAAACAAAAGGCAAAGCAAATTACTGCAAACCAAGGCAAAGGACAGTTTTCATAACCCATACAGATAGACATTATGTTCATTCTAGCTGTATGGATGCAGTGTCTACACTTGATGATTCATACCTTATACCTCCAGTTTTACCTGTTGTTTTCAAATGATCTCATCTAATTTTAGGCAACAAACATGTATGTATGAAAGAACCTTATTTAGTCTATTAAAACATATTTATATATATCTACAAGTGTAAATCAGATCTCAAAAAAATCCATGAAAATATGCTTTTATTTAGAAGGAAAGTCCTGGATAATCATAACAATATATTTTATTTTGTTTTCTGTTTTATTTTAATGTCTAATATATTATGTCTTGTTATGTTGCATCATATACTTTAGTCTGCATGGCAAAATAAATACTTAATTTGGCCGGTTTTCTCCTAAAAGAGGGCTATGGAGCAATCTAGACTGCAAGTTCCTATAAGAAGTGGTCTATCTGTTGCTACTTTGTCAAGAGCACTAAATTTTGGACATTGCACTTGCAATGCAGTACAACTGCTATATAAACAAAGATTCTTCCTGGTTCCCACCTCTAACAATATCATTACTATTTGTATATTAGTTGATCGAATAAAATATTGATGAAAGATACAGTCTCTTCTTGGTAGTGGAATGGAAATTTTTTTCTCACCCTGAAACAAACTCATTTGTGACCTGTTTCCTAACAAAACTATGTGACAAATATTCTATAACAGCATGGGTATATCAAGACAGCGTCTTGGCAACTACAATAAAAGTGAGTTTACTGAATTTCTGGATATCTTTCACATTCACCCATAAAATGCATGATGCTAATTTACTAACCAATAAAAAAAATTTAAAAATTTTAAAGGAGCTGGAAACTCCAGCCCATAATTGTGTACATATAAATAATACTTATAGTCAATTTTATATTAGATTTAATATAGCTAACAGTGCAGAAAGTACCTAATCAGGGTTGACTCTCCCATTAGAAATTTCATGGGCATAATTAATATCATGTAAGACAACTAGTTCTGGACTTTGCTTTATATGATTTTAATACACTGAACAGCCAGAACATAATAAATCATTAGTGAGAGCATTTAAAAAGATTTATGCAAGTCTGGTGAGTAGCAAGATGTTAACCAGTAGCCAGTTTGGTCATCAGAAAATGTGGTATTTCACTACTTCTTGCAATATTAAAATGTTTCAAGAGTTTTTGTATTCCTTTGCTCTACATCCTCCCTCACACATCAACACACACTACACATAGTCCTGCACGGACGGCATTGCAAGGATAGTAAAAAACGAGCATATTGAAACTAATGGGTGAACACATATTTTAAAAAAATTGGAAAAAACATCCTATATTTTGTCACAAATAAGTGTCTGAACAACAAGCGCTACATTTAAATACACTTATAGTATTTTGAGACTTTCTTAAAAAGAATTTTTTAATTATATGGTATCATGCATGCATGCATCCTGAAACAGGTGAGGGAAATCTTTTTATGTGGTGCATGCATTAAAAATATTAACTAAAACTAGTAACTTTTCATACAGGAATTATTTATTTAATACCAAATATTTCAATGGTGTCAACAGCAATGCAAAAACACATGTTCAAAGGGCTTTTATGAACTCATTCTCTACAACCAATGAAGGTCTCCTATTAGTTCACACTTTTTTTCAACTTTTTTTTCTTTTGTGCATAAATTCCAGCATAATTACAACTCTTCTCTTTATAAAAATGAAGAGGGTAGAGGTACACACAAAAAGTTTCAGATTCCCTCGACATATGTTCCAAGCAAGGTGGGCATGAACCAGATCACTTTAGAAGGCCTTCAGCCCCATCGGCCCAGCATGGAGATGCATCAGAGTCCAGGCAACCTTTCCTCTATCCACACACATCCATTCAACAGTGACTTCAGACATTCCCACATTATAACACACTCAGCAGGGAAGAGTGAGGACTATGATGTATCTGAAATTATACTCATGTATATGTTGCCACTGGGTAAGTGGAATTGGCCAAATTTCACCAGCCATAATCCCCTACAGGAATCAGACGTGAAAATCTTTTCTTTGAAATGATGAAGGTTCAAGGCCATTACAATATTCAAGACATCCACAGAAGCTGTTGAAAAGCAGGGAGACATTGGAACAGATTGCCTGGAGAAGTTGTGAATGTGTCGTCCTTGGAAATGTGGAAAGTCATATTGAGGGTCTCTGAGCAACCTGGTCTAGTTAGTGCAAGGTGTCCCTGCCCATGACAGGGACCTGGAACTAGATGATCTTTAGAATGAATTCCAACCCAAGCCTTTCTGTGACCCTATTGTGCAGCTACAGATGAAGAGAAGTTCATGGGTGACCTAAAATGACACGACTCCTGCATGGCAGCAAATGAAATTAACAGATCTCTGAAATGAAGCCTAATGGTTCCAAATTCCTTTAAATATTTGGACTCTAGGATCTATTCAGTTATCTAAATTTCCTTGTCTGATGCTATTTAAAATGGCCAAGGGTACTAAGGAAGCCTAAACAGAGTGAAATGTTCAGGGGGCTTAGCGAAATGCTTTAAAGCATTTTAAGACAGAAGATGCTAACAGTAAGGCAAGTAAATTGTGTCCTGAGAGGAACACTTGAGATGGGCTCCAAAGAAATTCTTATGGCACCCAGGAGTTTCATAGTGCTCAGTCTGGAGCTGGGTTAACTTATAAGTCTGTGATTCATTTTATCTTGATGCTTTTTTAAAAGCAGATACTTGCAATTTTCATCCTGATTTTACTGTAATTAATGATCCCTTTGAACTTCTCTGTAGCTTATGAAGGATCCATAATCAGTTCACAAACTGCCTGGTGGAAAATTCCATGGCAGCTGTCCAGTGAGTCCATAATGTTATTTCATTCTTTTCTGGCAAAGGGCCCACCAGAAAGCTTCGTAATATAAAGATGCCCATGTTCGTAGAAATTTTATCAGTTACACAATAATAGGTGCCAACAAACTTAAAACTCAAACTTATAAAAGTATAGTTCTCTAATTCAACATTTTTATAACCAATTAAATGTGGTTTTGTTGGTTTACCTAAAGCTGTTTCCCAGGCAACACAGGAAACTCATATTCTGAGACATATATAGTTCCAAAAGAAATTTGGTGGAGCCCTCTTTGTAAGAGAAAGACAAAGCAAAAAAAATCATAAGTAAAGTTTTCTGAACTGAGACATTTTTCCTCAAAGCTTGGTAAGAACAATGTTTAAAATCCTCTGCTTTTGCATTCAATATAAAAAAAAAATTAATAGTGAAAAAGAATATAGAAAAAGAATATAGAACACAGCAGATGTTTTATGTTTCAGCAACTATAAATTGCACTTTCTTTTTGGCATTTGGAACTCATTTGAAGATTGGCAGTCTTCCTGAGTGCTCAAATGCCATGAAAATTGCTACTCTTACTTAAATATGATATCATGGCAGTTTACACAACTTTCAAATACTAACTAATGATTTTGATTTAAATTGCCAACTTTCTACGCTTACATGTAAATATTAAAGGTAATTTTGAAGCATATGTTATTGTGGTTTTAAGAATACATAATTACCTGTAGAATTATTAATGTTAGTTTAAAAAATGTTAAATAATCAAAATATATATTAGACATCCTCTATTTACAATAACTTTACATCATACTAACATTTATAGAATTAAATTGCACTGATAAGGGGCACATGAAAAATTCACATGATCTAACTGCCTGTGGTACAAAAGAATTCTATTTCAGGCTTATATTTGTATGGTAAGGTTGGTGAAAAAGAAAGAAGTATACAGAACCTGAGCCAGTTGCCTAAACAGAAACTTCAAGAGGTTTTTGAGCTCCTCTGAGATATCCAAGCTATAAGAAGGTGACAGATTTAACACAGAAACTATGGGAGTCCTGTGGAGTAGCAGCTAGTGACTACTGGGGATACTTTGGGTCATTCCAAATGTTAATTTGTTTGTTTAAGGAAATGAACCCTCTTTGCCTGCTGCTCATCCCATTTGTACAATTTGCCTTTATTTGGGGAACTGGAGGATGAAACATAGCTGTCAGCTGAATGATAGGACTTATGCCTTAAAGATGTTTCAACAGAATCTGATATTTCATCTCCTTATGTCAAGTATTCTTATATTTCTCTTTTTCAATTGTTCAAGGAGGATGTTAAGAATATCACTTTTTATCTTGATTCATAGAAAATGAGTATTTGTGAAAATTTACATCAGAAAAAGCTGTGAGCTGCATTAGATTTCAGACACAAAGCAACACTATTTGATTTATTTTATGGTAAGAATAAACAACTAAGTATTTGAGCTGTTGGAATGCAGGAGATCACTGTAAGTTGGGGCTGTGGGAAGCAAATACGTAAATTTTATCAGAAATATAAACATCATCTGGTAAACAAGAATTCGGCTTCACATATAAAATGTCAAAATGTTGAAATTTGTTTTCATTTTCTACCAGCAAAAACCTAAAATTTATCACTAATCAATAGTTCCTTCAAAGACACTGAGGCACGACAGTACTTGCTTGGCTTTAGGAAGAGCCAAACTTCATTCTTGCTTTAAATAACTTAGTGTAGACATTGAAATTTTTCTCACTCCTGAGATGATTAACTGAACCACTAAGCCCGTGGTCTATTCTTTATAGTGGCCTTTTATAATTAATAATTTCACCCTAAAGCCTAGAAAGTTTTATCAAAACTCGTATTTTCCATGAAAGCTTTTTACTTCAAGAAACAGATCTTGGTTAAAAAAAAAAAACAATCTTAAGAAGCAAATGCAGAAAAAGGTTAGAAAAAAGGTGAAAGAAATCTCTCACAACAGTTATTACCAAGCAGGAAGAAATTACTAGATAAGCAAAGCATCAAAACCTTTTCCTGATTGATACTTCTGTGCATTCTGGTACAATTTGACTTTCAGTGCAATATAGCTGTATTAGTCCCAGTGGCTAACACACTGCATAAGAACGACACCGACTGTGACCAAGCTGAGACACCTCAATTATCACAGTTCTACATGACTAGGCTAAAGATACTAACCACCCCCGCCAGAGGAACAGATGATGTTTCTATGATGTTCTTATCAGATGGTGCCTGATGAAAGTGCTTCCTCTGTGTGCTTCTTCTGTGTAAGGACTGTATTTAGGATTCTACAGATAATAAATCCTTTATGGAGCTTAGATGTTGTTTTATGGAAGTGAAGAGCTGGTCATTGCTGAGCATGCAGAGCATAGAAACATGCTGAGAAAAGTTAATAAGTACAGCAAGACAAAATCTCATAACTGATTTGGATGGTACTCTTTTTGCTGGACATCAAAAAACTTACTTTCTAAGCTCAGTGCTTTCTTGTGTTTGTGTATACAATGAGCAAACAACAGCAGGAGGAGGAAGGCAAAACTGACAATGAAAATAAACTTGCATTACTGCATTCTCACTCATTTGGGATGTGAATATGCTAAGACAGTGCTAAAGATGAGTCTCACTTGAAAACATACATGTGTGCAAGCATGCACGCACATATTGACTTGGTTTGTTAGTTTTGGATTTTCAAAATTCTGTGCATTATTTCCGGCTCTTTTTCCTGTTCTGTAGTTTGTCTGGGTCTTTTTTCTTATTTTATAGGGGCATTATGCTAGAAAGGAAAACATATTCATGAACATGTTATACATGAATATACAGTGCATATTTATACTTTAGGGAGGCCATGATTTTCCCCCAGTTCGTTAATGAAGACTACACTTCATAATGCCTGTTAAGTGCTACTCACATTTTAAGAAGGTTTCTCATTGCCGAAGCAGGTTCCTTTGTCTTTAATTCAACCAACCCTTTTACCCTGGAAAGCTCCTTACTTAATATAGTTATCAATAGTAACTAGATCACCTGAAACAGAAATAATGTATATGATTTCCAGCCTAACGCAAAGCAACTCTAAACCAGATAAATGACAACAGCTAACTCAAAGCTATGATAAAAATGATCATGTAAAATCATCAATAAATTAGACTTTCAGTTTTGTCAAATTGCAAAAAGAAATGTACAACTCATAATTTTTTAACTTACTGGAATGTTTCATCGAAATCTTTTTATGAATAAAGGCACTAATTCAAGTTGTAAGATTAATTTGTAGATAAACAGTAAGAAAGGAAATTAATCAATCCGAGACTGTTTGGGATGTAACTAAGAGATTATTAATGAAATAGCAGGTTATGATATTAAGTCTTTTCACTAAGTGTAATGTAACTTTAATTAATACTTTTGACTTGAAAATGAGTACCATCATCAGCATCATGGATGATAACAGTGTTGAAAAGGCATGTTAAAAATTAATGATAAATTAAAATTTCATCCCAGAAGACTTTGAAATAACATTTATTCAAATTTACTAATTTCTCAGTATGCCCAAGACGTAAAGACTATACTTGTGGTAAAAATGGGAATGACACCAGGCATCCTTATTGATTCTGGCAAGTTAATCTCAACACGGAGCTGAAAGGAGGGAAGCTAATCAGAATAACAATCAAATTGAAGAAATGCATAATTCTAAGAAAGGCAATAAGGCTATTGATTCCCTCAGATAAAAGACCTAATGTTTTCTGGATTCTGAAAACTCAGAAGAAAACACTTGTGTCTTCCATTGCAGTACCTAGAAAAATCTGAATTAAGAAATCAATTAGTCAGGTGAACTTCTCTACCAAAATATTAAAGGATTTTACTTTTACTATGCCTTCACTTTTTTTTTTTTTTTGTCAAGTTCCTGCTATTAGCAATCTGTGGCAGATAACAGGCAAGAATAACAAATGGATAATATAAATGATAACTATATTCTTATCACTTCTATTCTACTCAGCTGGCCTTGATGCTTTTGTCAAAGGAAACTTGAATTGAGCTCACAGACTGGCATTGCTAGTTTTGCTGCTATATAAAACCTAATCAACTATCTTTGAACTACTGACTGGAGTAGAGTTTTCTCATTTCCACCTATTTATGCAAGAACAGAAAGAACTTGAAATTCTGTAACCTTTGAAATCAACAGGATAAGTGTTCTAGCCTTCCAGGTCTGGGCTAATGAGCATCTATGAGAATTAAATTAAATTTTTGGGGTATAGAACACTTGCTTTCCTGCTTTAAGTACAGAAAAAAAGATGTACTAACTAGACTTCTCTTTCCTTATATGAAAAAGTGGAATTGGGGAATGTATCTGAAAGAAGGAAAGAGCATAAACAGAAAGAATTTCAAAGTAAATAAAATATGGCCTACATATCTCCTCAAAAGTCGTACTGATGTTGTGTTCAACAGTTAAATTAGGTGACATTTTGAGGAAAAATATAGTCAGTCTTTCAAGTCACTGAAACTAAATTTTCATTTATATATAATACTAGAAAAGGAAGAAAAAATATAATCCTAAAGTGACTATTCAGATTAGAGGTAATGCCTGTGTAACGACATTCAGTGGGATTTTGCTAAGTAGCAGGTCTGAAGAACTATTTTATTATTTAAAAGATTTATGACAAATTTTGATAAGAAAGTGCTAAAGTTTTAAATTCAATTTTTAAATTAACTCATATACTAAGAAACGAATTTGTTTGTAAATTCTCAGAAAATTCTATCTCTATTCAATATCTCAAGCAGCAAATCCTGGTTTTAAAAAGTATAATTTGAGGGAGTATATGATGTACTACAAGCATAACAAGTGCATTTGTGCTTTAAGTGTAAAAATCTCCTTCATTTTGAAGCAACAGTCAATGTCTTCCTGCTGTCTTTCGTTCCATTGTTTCATTGATTGGGAATGGGCACAGGGTAGAAGAAAACAAAATACAGCTGCATAGTTGATTTATATTTAAAAAAACCCTTATATTATTATATCTGGGTTTGACATAAGGTGTTTCACGGAACCCAGTATTCTCATTTCTGAACAAATCCACATAAGAAAATAAAGAGCATTCATACCGTATCTGTAAACTGCAATGCCACCCACATTTTGCTGAGAGTGTCCGGTAAAGGATACTTGGAGAAAAAGATATAGACAATATTTAGAATTTTGTTTCCCCTGAACATTCCTCTCTTCAGGTTAGAAAGCAAAAAAAAATCTTTTTATTTTAAATTCTTTCTTTATTGATATGTTTACAATATTTAATTTTATAGTCTTTCTCACACCCTCCAGTCTCTCTTCTTTTTCAGTTACATGCAAAAACTATATGGGTGGTAAATTGACCCAACATAGGCACATAATTTTATGCAGAGTTAAGTTCCTTCCAATCACATTTAAACAGCCCACTCCTACTCCCACAAGCCTTCACCCTTTCTTTTCACCAGTCAGCTGTCATCTAAGGAAAATATAATTAACAGAAATATATGAAAACAGTGCGCGCTAGAGAGTAAAAGGCTCAAGCATAAACTGTAATTGTGCCATGTCTGATGTTTAGCCCACTGTCTCGGTTTGGACAGGT